>JAQNDB010004385.1:0-24077 GCA_029204045.2 Tillandsia leiboldiana
TACTACGTTGGCCTTGCCGGGATGATATAGAAATCAAATTCTAATCCTTCAGCAGCTCAAGCCCACGGCGCTGCCTCAAATGAGTTTCTTCTGAAGTGAACAGGTATGTTTCAAACTCTGATGCTCGGTGAAGATCTGAAAGCGCTCGCCGTAGAATAATGTCGCCAGAGGCTTCAAAGCTAAACAACGACAGCTAGCTTGAGTCATGCGTAGGGTAATCCTCTAATAATCCTTTAGCTGGCGCAAAGCATAGGCAATTACCTACCATGCTGCATCAACACACATCCTAGGCCGCGTGGGAGGCATCACTGTAAATCACGAATCCCTCTCCCATGACTGGTAATGAAAGGGACATGGCGCGGTAATCAACCTCTGCTTCAACTCCCGAAGCTCTGTTGGCATTGCTCTGTCCAAACGAATCTTACCCCTTTCCTGGTCATTAGTGAGGGGGGTAGAGAGCTTCGCAAAGCCCTCTACAAAACGACGGTAGTAGCCAGCAAGGCCTAAGAAACTCCGAATCTCAGTCACCGTCGTCGGTCTAGGCCAATCCCGAACTGCATCTATCTTCGTCGGGTCCAATGCCACACCTGCGGCTGAAAACTATATGGCCTAAGAAGGAAACTTCCCGAAGCCAGAAAGCGCACTTCTTCAGTTTGGCATACAACTTCTTCTCCCTCAGGAGCTGCAGCACTAACCTCAAGTGCTCCTCGTGCTCAATATCGCTACGGGAATAAATCAAAATGTCATCGATGAAACCACCACAAAACGGTCCAAGTACGGCTGGAACACTCGGTTCATCAGATCCATAAAACGCGGCAGGGGCATCGTCAACCAAAAAGGTAACACTGTGAACTCATAATGCCCGTACCGAGTCCTAAACGCCGTCTTGGATACATCCTCGGCCCTCACCCTCAGCTGGTGGTAACCGGACTGAAGATCTATCTTCGAGAAAACCGTAGCTCCCTGAAGCTGATCAAATAAAATCATCAATCCGAGGAAGTGGATACTTGTTCCTGACGGTCACTTTATTCAACTCTCTATAGTCCACACAAAGCCTCAGTGACCCGTCTTTCTTCTTTACAAACAAAATCGGGGGCTCCCCAAGGAGAAAACACTAGGTCGAATAAAACCCGCGATCCAGAAGATCCTGTAGCTGAGCTTTAATTCCCTCAATTCTGCAGGAGCCATCCTGTAGGGTGCCTTAGAGATTGGTGTAGTTCCGGAACTACATCAATCACGAACTCAACCTCTCGATCCGGCGGCATGGACGATAGCTCAGGAGGGAACACATCTGGATACTCTCGGACGATAGGAATGTCCTCGAGCCCAGGCATCGCCGAAGGCACCTCTACAACAGTAGCTAAGAAAGCGACACATCACGGCTCATCATCTGCCGTGCTCTAGCAGAAGAGATCGTCGCAGCAAATAGAGTACTCTGACAACCTCTAAAAATAAACTCATGCTGACCCGGCTCACGAAGGTCACAGTCCTCTCTCTACAATCGATGGTGGCGTAATACTGAGTCAACCAGTCCATACCCAACACTACATCGAAATCCCGGAGCTGACGAAGGACCAAAAGGTCAACAGGCAAAATCCAGGGCCCTAACTGCACTGGGCAGGACCAAAAACACTCATCAACGTGCAACACGTGATCAGGTATCTGTACCTCACGAGCACAAGCTAACGGTCCTATCTCTGCCCATGCATGGATGCAAATGTCCTACTAATGAATGAATGCGATGCTCCGGTATCAAATAAAGCTCTAGTGCGGTAAAGGAGATAAGGATAATCCTGCCACCACGTGACTAGCTGCCCCTGAATCCTCTACTGTGCTGCATAAACTCTCCCGCTCGGTGGTGGTCGCCTGTCTGACTGTCGCGACGAAGTGGCCCTATCGCCCCGGCCAAAACCTGTCGAAGCTCCGCCCGTCTGGAAGGGCGGTGGAGGAGCCGAAGCTGCCGATGCCACTGATGACCCCGCTCGAGGACAAGTCCATGCTCTGTGCCCTGCCTGCCCACCTCGGTAGCACCGGCCCTGCCAACTGCTCGCACTCGGAGGTGCGTGGGGTCCGCCGCAAATCACACAACTATCTGTGCGCCTCTGCTGCTGCTGCTGCTGCTGTCCAGGGGGCCGAGAGCCCCCTGATCTCTACCTCCCCTAAGTCCCCCGGCCTCGAGACTGGAACGGCGGCGGCCGCGGGGGCCTCTGTTTGCTAGGACTGTCCAAATCTGATGGCGCCGGGCGCTTCTCTCCAGAACTAGTCCCAGGCGCCCGCCCCCGCTTCAGTCATAACCACGGTTCCTCTGTCGACCCACTGCGTGTAATAACCGCGGCTTTATTTGCCTTTCTAGACCTTCTTTTAAAATTCTTGTAAATCCACTTTTCGACTAAGGGGTCCGGGGGTGAATTATTTTTCTTTATCTCTGGGCAGACTGTCGGGGCTCGCGGGTATTTTTAGACAATAAAGCTCGCGAAATGGATTTCGGCGGCGCGATCGGATCTGGATTCTGACCCCGGAATCTCCCAGAATAAATTCCGGAAGTTGGCAGCAGTTCAGGCGACTTACACGTTCTTCGAGGCGGACCGGACCCAGGTTCGCACCCAAACTCATTTCGCCGAGATTGATTTGTATTTTGGGACTTAGGGTTAAGTTCCCGTGTACGGAGGCGGCTAATATTAATACGTATGTGTTGGGTTTAGATTTGGAGTTCCCCTACCGTTCCTCTCACCCAAACCCTCCTCTTCCCACCGATCGGCGCGAGGCACCGCGGCGGAGCGATCGAGGAACGGGAAGAACACCGCACACCTCCGGAATCGGGCACACAGGAACGAGGCGATCCCTCCCCTTACAACCTCGACGACGTAACCGAGGTGAGGCGTAGTTTCGCCGTTCTTGGCTTTCTTGTTTTTCTTGCTTTTGGGGGAGGGGGGAAACGGGGGCACAGGCGACTGGATTCCCCGGAATCCGGCGCCCAGTGCGCAGCCCCCATGCGGGCGGCGCGCCCGTGCGCAGCCCCCCATGCGGGCGGCGCGCCCGTGCGACCCGCACGGGGCTGGGCGCAGTGCGCAGCCCGCATGCGGGTGGGGAGCCTGCATGGTGTCGAGACACGCGCGCAGCCCGCCTTGCGGGGGGGGGGGAACCCGCACGGGGCTGGGTGCGTGCGCAGCCCCGCATGCGGTTGGGGAGCCCGCATGGGGCCGGGCACGCGCGCAGCCCTGCTTGCGGGGGGGTGAACCACGCTCGGGGCGGGGCGCGTGCGCAGCCCCGCATGCGGGTGGTGAGCCCGCACGGGCTGGGGCGCTGTGCGCAGCCCGCATGCGGACGTGAGTCGGGGAGCCGCACGGGGCCGTCCGTGCCTTCGCCCTCGCCGGGGGACGTCGCCGCCGCCATCTCCCGATCGGCGGGCCGGTGCCCGCCACCGACCGTGAGGGGCCTTGCAGTTCGTATTACTTTTCGAGTTCCGAGTTACTAATTTTCCCTCGGCAGGTCCGTGTGGGTCCGGGCGAGCGCACCGGGACGCGGAGGAGCTGAGCGGGGGTCACCGTTTTTACAGGTGGGTTTTTATTTCGGTAGTTAGCGCCGGTTTTCCGGCGGTCGTTTTACTCTTGATTTACACGATGTAGCTAACATGATAGCGGTCATAACTCTACTCTTGATTATATACTATGTTGCTAACACGATAGCGGTTATAGCTTACTCTTGAACACTATTGGTATTGTTGGTTACTTTGCTCGGGGCTGCAGCACGCGCACCCGCGGTTTGGCCACCGCAAAGGGTGCGCTTTTCCGGAAAAGTGGTCCATGACCCGTGTATACCCACAGGACGGCGTGGGGCCTCTTTAGTTGTGGGGCATGTATGCGCCAAGGTGCGAGCGGTGCGACCCGTCGGTTTAGTTGTCCGACGTGGGAGCGGTGCGACCCATTCGGTTTAGTTGTCCGACTTGGGCGCGGTGCGATTCGTCGGTTTAGTTGTCCGACGGGATCGGGTATTGCAGGTTTACAGGTGTTTGATTCTACTTTTCCCTTGCGGGGGAGGAGGGGTGGTTGCTCCGGATAGACTACGGTTGGACGTTTTCTTTACCTGCATTATTTTCATCATTTTTGTTTAGTCGCTGACTTCCCACTTTGCGACAGGGTCCTACAGGGGGGGAGAGTTAGGCGACGGTGAGGCCACGGCTAGAGGTGTGGGGTCTCAGGAGACCGGAGCAGTATTTTACTCTTTACTTTCGCATTCCATTTATTATTTGTAGACTGTGGATGGTTCTCGATACTCTCGTGGGGTCGGTGTGGATGTCGGTACGGTGACAACTGAATTGTTTAGTTTTCTTTACATCTCTGTGGGCCGCTTTGGAAAATAAAATAGCAAATAAAAGAACAGATTGCGAAAACTACTATTTCAAAACTCGGGTGTCGTGTGGGCACCGTTTTCAAAACCTTGTGGATTTATGGTTTGCGAAAATGGATTTCAAAACCTAAGTGTCGTGTGGGCACTGTTTTACAAACCCCTGAGTTTATGTTGCTTTCGAAAAAGGGTTTTCAAAACATGGGTGCCGGGTGGGCGCCGTTTCAACAGTTGTGGGTTTTATCCTTTCAAACTAATCGGCCGTTAGTTTATTCTGCACTTTGTGAATGGTTATACGTTTGGATTGTTGTGATTGAATGTTTACTCGTTATTGAACATTGTACAAACCGCGACGCCGTGCATATACAGGGAGACTTTGTCCGTTTGTAGAGTGATCCTGTATATGCGGCGGATCTGGGTACGCGCCGGGGAAGAAGGTTTTCAAAAAAAAATAAATACATACCCTTTTGTAATCCGTTTCCGCTAAATTAATCCCCCGGGGCGTGACAGATTAGATGGTATCAGAGACTTTCTTCAATCACAACAGTTTGTGCCCGACATCCACAAAGATACCTCACTTAGCTACAAATGAATAAAATGAATGGCATAGAAGTGTAGAACGCGAGTGACCGGGGGGAAAGTATAGGTCCCTTTTCTCGATAGTTGTTTGAGTGCTATGCTAGTAGGAGGCTAGAGCTGACTTGTGTTGTGTGTGGTTGCAGATTAAGTTTTGTTTCCCGGTTTAGCTGGGTCGGCGTGCTCGTGTAGTCGTGTTGTTTTGGCTTGATTAGTCGTGTTGGTTTGGAGGCTGGGGTCGAGGCCGGCTGCCACCGGGGTATTGATGGTTGCTAGGAATCAATGGATTAAGCAACCAGCACGGGACACGGTGGGCCTGCTGACGTTGTTCATGCACTTGGTGCGGCTGTTATCACAGCAGATCGTTGCGCCGGCTGTTGTTTTTCGAGCCCCTCCCTCTGCCGACGTGCTGGTTGTCGTTAGTGACGGCGACTGGGGATAGAGTAATCCGACGGTGTTTGTTAGTGAGTCGGCCGTTTGTCGGTCGTGAGTACTGGGTAGCCTCTTGTCTAAATGGTACCTTCTAGGTCTACTGGGTTTAAGTTACAGCAGATAGTCGACCGATTCTTTTGCATCTTGGACAAGGTATGGGTGGGAATGAGGATTCTTCCCTTATGATTGTCACCCATAGTTCGGCTTTTTGCGGTAGACACCGCGATGGTGGTAGGAATCGTCGTGATGGGGCCTTGGGGTTCTCCTTTGATTTGAGAAATGAGGCCCCCGGGGCTAGCAAATTTTGTTCGTTTGGGCTCGATTTTGGGTGAGCAGACCTAGAGCTTAGAATACTCCTAGTTGGGAAAGGGAGCGTTTGGTCTGGGGGTGTGCAGCTCGGTTCGGTGCATGGTGCTTGGAGGGGCAATTAATTAGGATCGAGCGGTAGGGGTTAACCAGAGTGTCGCACCCCTTCGGCACCAAGACGGAGGTAGGACCGTATTCCTTGGTTGTCGTCGCCAGCTTCCCATAACCAAGGTATAGCCTTGAGGATTTGGGTTGCGAGTTTAGTGATTGTGAAGGAGTACTGATCGGCGAGGGTTGTTGACTGCATGGCGCTCTGGCATCGGTTACTTTTGGCTAGGATGCCCTGCTTTCAGCTTTCTCTATGGGGTAGACCTTGTGGTAGGTCTCAGAGCTGAAACCTAGCTTTAGTTTTGACCGTCGCCTCGGTAGGACGGACAGTCGGAGCGGACAATCCGGGATAGTGGTTATACTCCGAGCTAGTAGCCGTGTTGGTGACGGGCGGAAGTAGTCCGTGTTGGCGACGGGTGGGTTCATCGTTTTCAAAGGAGGATTACTTGTAGGCGGTGACCCGGCTAGTTGGATTGGCACATCCCGGAGTTTTTGTAAGGGTATTAGTGTGGCCTCCCCCTTTGTTGTCGGGTTAGTCTGGGCATTTAAGGGCCGTCGGTCCGGGTTTGGTAGTAGGACCGGGGTACCTCGACGCATCGCAAGACTTTGGTTGCTGACTGCTCAACACCGTCAGAGATGGTCCGCGAACCAGTGGTGTGAGAAGCGGATGGTGCAATTGCAAGAGCCGAGCTTTCCTGAGAATATGTACCTGGCGTGTAAGAGCATTTCCTTCCCAGCAATCATCTCATCGGCGAGGGCTAGAAGATTGGTGGAAGGCGGGTGCGTGGCCTACCTGGCCTCGGTAGACCTGGTGACACGACCCGCGGCGACACCGTCAGACATTGCGGTGGTGAGGGACTTCCCCGATGTCTTCCCGACGGAACTGCCCGGGGTACCCCCTGAACGAGAGGTGGTTTTTCCTATCGAACTCGTACCGGGTACCCAACCAATCACAAAGGCGCCCTACCGAATGGCCTTCGCAGAGTCAAAGGAGCTTAAGGCGCAACTGGAGGACCTCTTGGACAAAGGATTTATCAGACCGAGTGTGTCACCCTGGGGGGCACCAGTGCTCCTTGTACGGAAGAAAGACGGAAGCCTGCGCCTCTGCATCGACTACAGGGGGATAAACAAGGTTACTGTGATGAATAAGTACCCCCTGCCCAGAATTGACGACCTCTTCGACCAGCTGCGAGGAGCAACGGTGTTCTCAAAGATCGACCTGCAATCGGGCTACCACCAGCTCCGGGTTCGGAACGAAGATATCCCAAAGACCGCCTTCCGGACCCGGTACGGCCACTACGAGTTCACGGTTATGCCGTTCGGGCTTACGAACGCCCCCGCCGTCTTCATGGACATGATGAACCGGATCTTCAGACCTTTCTTGGACCGGTTCGTAGTGGTCTTCATCGACGACATCCTGATCTATTCATCTACCGACGAGGAGCACGAGGACCACTTACGAACGATTCTCCAAACCCTCAGGGGACAGAGGCTGTTCGCGAAGCTCAAGAAGTGTGAATTCTGGCTACGAGAGGTGGGTTTCCTAGGGCACGTGATCTCGGCAGAGGGAATCGCTGTGGACCCCAAGAAGGTGGAATCGGTGATCGACTGGCAACCACCGACGACAGTGACGGAGATCCGCAGCTTCTTGGGACTGGCGGGATATTATAGACGCTTCGTCGAGGGTTTCTCGAAGATTGCGGCCCCTTTAAACCGGTTGACCAAGAAAGGGGAAAAGTTCCTATGGACGGCTAAGTGCCAAGAGAGCTTCGAAGAACTTAAAAGGAGGCTAACCAGGGCGTCTATTCTTGTACTACCCACGCCCGGAGAGGATTATGAAGTGTACTGCGACGCATCGAGAATCGGACTTGGGGGTGTTTTGATGCAACAGGGGAAGGTAATAGCCTATGCATCCAGGAAGTTGAAGGGTTACGATCTAACAATCCAATACCACCCCGGGAAGGCAAACGTGGTGGCGGACGCTTTAAGCAGGAAGGGGCAACCGGAGGAGACGCCGGCACGCGCGATAACTGAGCAGAGCACCCTGATCGCGGAATTCTCGCGACTGAGGTTGGAGGTGGTACCGGCGGGCACTGTTGCTCGACTTACGGCGTTGGTGGTCAAGCCGACGTTTTTTTGAGAAAATCCGAGAAGGACAACTGACGGACCCGCACTTACAGCTCGTGCGAGACAAGATCCACCCGAACCAGGAGAACGACTTTGCAGTGGGAAGTGACGGTGTCTTGCGGTTCCGTGGGCGTTTCTGTGTACCGGATTCGCCGGAATTGAAGGAGGAGATTCTGACAGAGGCACACCGCGCCCCTTATGCGGCGCATCCGGGGGGGCACGAAGATGTACAGGGACCTCAAGCAGACCTTCTGGTGGCCCAAGTTGAAGGGGGATGTGACACGACACGTAGCTCACTGCCTGGTATGCCAGCAGATAAAGGCAGAGCATCAGCGGCCTGCAGGAAAATTACAGCCCTTACCGGTGCCGATGTGGAAGTGGGATCAGATCACTATGGACTTCGTCACCGGGTTCCCACGTTCACAGCTGGGGCACGACTCGATCTGGGTCATTGTGGACCGGCTAACCAAGACAGCTCATTTCCTACCCATCCACACAACCTGGACCAGAGAGCAGTTGGCTCAAGTCTACCTCAGCGAGATCGTGAGACTGCACGGAGTGCCGGCATCGATCACCTCGGATAGAGACACCCGCTTCGTCTCGAAGTTTTGGCAAAGTCTACAGCAAGCCCTGGGGACCAAGCTACACTTCAGCACAGCTTTCCACCCTCAAACGGACGGACAGTCGGAGCGAGTGATTCAGACCCTCGAGGACCTGCTGCGCGCCTGTGTACTTGACTGGGGAGTCGGTTGGGCGCGCTACCTACCCCTCGTGGAATTCGCCTACAACAATAGCTACCAGGCCAGCATCCAGATGGCACCCTACGAAGCTTTGTATGGGAGACGCTGCCGATCCCCGATCTGTTGGGACGACTTAGGGGAACGGAAATTCCTGGGACCCGACTTAGTGGAAGAGACTGAGGAGAAGGTGCGCCTCATCAGGCGGCGGTTGCTGACCGCCCAAAGCCGACAGAAGAGCTACGCAGACCGACGGCGCCGCGATTTGGAATTTCAAGTGGGGGAGCACGTGTTCTTACGGGTCTCGCCATCCAGAGGGATCAAGCGTTTCGGGCTGAAGGGCAAGTTGAGCCCACGGTTTGTGGGGCCTTTTGAGATCTTGGAGCGCATAGGCCCAGTGGCGTACCGCCTTGCCCTACCCCCTAACCTCGACCGGGTCCACAACGTCTTCCACGTGTCCATGCTCCGGAAATACCTATCCGACCCGTCACACGTGTTGGACGTCTCCACATTCGAGCTCAAGGAGGATCTAAGCTTCGAGGAAACCCCCGTGCGTATCCTAGCAAGAGAAAGCAAAGCACTGCGGAACCGAGTCATCCCCTACGTGAAGGTGCTCTGGAGCAACCAGGAAGAACGAGAAGCAACAGGGGAGCTGGAATCTAAGATGAGGGAGTGCTACCCCGACCTCTTCACCACCACCCGGGTTTGAGTTTCGAGGACGAAACTCGTTTTTTAGAGGTGAGTGGTGTAATAACCGCGGCTTTATTTGCCTTTCTAGACCTTCTTTTAAAATTCTTGTAAATCCACTTTTCGACTAAGGGGTCCGGGGGTGAATTATTTTTCTTTATCTCTGGGCAGACTGTCGGGGCTCGCGTGTATTTTTAGACAATAAAGCTCGCGAAATGGATTTCGGCGGCGCGATCGGATCTGGATTCTGACCCCGGAATCTCCCAGAATAAATTCCGGAAGTTGGCAGCAGTTCAGGCGACTTACACGTTCTTCGAGGCGGACCGGACCCAGGTTCGCACCCAAACTCATTTCGCCGAGATTGATTTGTATTTTGGGACTTAGGGTTAAGTTCCCGTGTACGGAGGTGGCTAATATTAATACGTATGTGTTGGGTTTAGATTTGGAGTTCCCCTACCGTTCCTCTCACCCAAACCCTCCTCTTCCCACCGATCGGCGCGAGGCACCGCGGCGGAGCGATCGAGGAACGGGAAGAACACCGCACACCTCCGGAATCGGGCACACAGGAACGAGGCGATCCCTCCCCTTACAACCTCCGACGACGTAACCGAGGTGAGGCGTAGTTTCGCCGTTCTTGGCTTTCTTGTTTTTATTGCTTTTGGGGGAGGGGGAAACGGGGGCACAGGCGACGGATTCCCCGGAATCCGGCGCCCGTGCGCAGCCCCCATGCGGGCGGCGCGCCCGTGCGCAGCCCCCATGCGGGCGGCGCGCCCGTGCGACCCGCACGGGGCTGGGCGCGTGCGCAGCCCCGCATGCGGGTGGGGAGCCTGCATGGTGTCGAGCACGCGCGCAGCCCCGCTTGCGGGGGGGGGGGAACCCGCACGGGGCTGGGTGCGTGCGCAGCCCCGCATGCGGGTGGGGAGCCCGCATGGGGCCGGGCACGCGCGCAGCCTCGCTTGCGGGGGGGTGAACCCGCTCGGGGCTGGGCGCGTGCGCAGCCCCGCATGCGGGTGGTGAGCCCGCACGGGGCTGGGCGCGTGCGCAGCCCCGCATGCGGACGGTGAGTCGGGGAGCCGCACGGGGCCATCCGTGCCTTCGCCCTCGCCGGGGGACGTCGCCGCCGCCATCTCCAGATCGGCGGGCCGTGCCCCGCCACCGACCGTGAGGGCCTTGCAGTTCGTATTACTTTTCGAGTTCCGAGTTACTAATTTTCCCTCGGCAGGTCCGTGTGGGTCCGGGCGAGCGCACCGGGACGCGGAGGAGCTGAGCGGGGGTCACCGTTTTTACAGGTGGGTTTTTATTTCGGTAGTTAGCGCCGATTTTCCGGCGGTCGTTTTACTCTTGATTTTACACGATGTAGCTAACATGATAGCGGTCATAACTCTACTCTTGATTATATACTATGTTGCTAACACGATAGCGGTTATAGCTTACTCTTGAACACTATTGGTATTGTTGGTTACTTTGCTCGGGGCTGCAGCACGCGCACCCGCGGTTTGGCCACCGCAAAGGGTGCGCTTTTCCGGAAAAGTGGTCCATGACCCGTGTATACCCACAGGACGGCGTGGGGCCTCTTTAGTTGTGGGGCATGTATGCGCCAAGGTGCGAGCGGTGCGACCCGTCGGTTTAGTTGTCCGACGTGGGAGCGGTGCGACCCATTCGGTTTAGTTGTCCGACTTGGGCGCGGTGCGATTCGTCGGTTTAGTTGTCCGACGGGATCGGGTATTGCAGGTTTACAGGTGTTTGATTCTACTTTTCCCTTGCGGGGGAGGAGGGGTGGTTGCTCCGGATAGACTACGGTTGGACGTTTTCTTTACCTGCATTATTTTCATCATTTTTGTTTAGTCGCTGACTTCCCACTTTGCGACAGGGTCCTACAGGGGGGGAGAGTTAGGCGACGGTGAGGCCACGGCTAGAGGTGTGGTGTCACGCCCCGGGGGTTCGAATCGCGCGGAAGAGGAGCCACCGATGCCCCTGACTCAGCCATATATTTTTTTTTAAAATACGTTACTCCCCGGCGCGTGCACAGACCCGCCGCATATACAAATTCACTCTGCAAATAAGCAGAGGCCCCTTTGTATATGCACGGCGTCTCAACTACAAAGTGTCTCACAAGGCGTAGTACAAACAATCTCTAACCACATCAGTTGGGGTCTCGTACACATACAACCAAACAATTCACATGACATTCTAGCATTCACTTAGAGCATGGAGGCCGGTGTTTTGAAAGGATAAATAATCACAAGGTTTTGAAAGCGGCATCCACACGATGCCCTCGTTTGTGAAAACAGTTCGCAAACACATAAATCCCACGAGGTTTATAAAGCTCGGTGCCCACACGACACCCACGTTTTAAAAATAGTTTTCGCAAACGGTTTTCTTTGTTTTTTTTCATCGTTCAAAACGGCCAAGTAGGAGAGAACGTAGTATTCATTCAATTATTCAAATAAAAGGAAAGAAAAAGGGCAACATCCACTTCGACCCCACGGGGGTGTCGCAATCCACATCTAGCTACCATGAATAATAAAAGGAAAGGGAAAGAAGAGTCACTGTATCTGAAGTCATCCAAAAATCAGATCAGCACCCTAACGTTCTCACCGGCGCCCTAGCACTCGCCCCTGGACGAACCTGTCACGGAGTGGGAAGTCAGTGACTAGAAATAGCATGATAAGCGTAGTATACAAAGATAAGGCAAACCACAAACACCGGAGCAACTATCCTTCCCATGCACTTTCCTCCTTAAGCACACCCTGTATCAATACGACATCGGGCACCTTCCCCGATGCCCACCGCCGAGCACCTGCCTCACAAAGCAACATCGGGCACCTTCCCCGATGCCACCGCCGAGCACCTGCCTCGGCCGCCGAGCACCTGCCTCGACGTCACCGCTCACACCCCCCACCCATGGGGGCCCCCATTCCTAACGCCACCTTCGCGTGGGGTACACGGGTCAACGTACCACTTTTCCGGAAAAGCACACCCTTGCGGTGGCCAAACCGCGGGTGTGCGTGTAGCAATTTTGAGCCTCAGATTGATATTGAGTATCATAGCATAACATAACATAACAAAACAGGGTTAGTGCATAAACAGAAGGAGACTGACAATTCCACCTTGCCCCGACATGCTATTTCTAACAGTTAAACCCCATTCCCGAAACCCCCGGGAACGTACCCACCTTGTGTGCGTCGTCCTGCGTTCGTCCAGTCCGCGTCTGTGCTCCAGTCGCCAACAGTGTCCCGCACTCCTGAAGGAACATAAGCAAATCGAGACTTAGAAGTCCGAAACTTACAACGACTCCCTACAGCGTGCGGCGGAGTTCTTCGCACGGCACCAGCCAGTGCGACGAACACTCTGCCAGGACGCAGCCCCGCGCGGCACCAGCCCGCGCGGCCGTCCCTCCTGCGGGCGGCCCCGCGCGGCCGAGCGCCGCGCGGGCGCGCTGCCCGCGGTGTGGGCGACCCCGCGCGGCACCAGCCCGCGCGGGCGCCCCTCCTGCGGGCGGCCCCGCGCGGCCGAGCGCCGTGCGGGCGCGCGGCCCGCGGTGCGGGGCGGCCCCGCGCGGCACCAGCCCGCGCGGCGCCCATCCTGCGGGCGGCCCCGCGCGGCCGAGCGCCGCGCGGGCGCGCGGCCCGCGGTGCGGGGCGGCCCCGCGCGGCACCAGCCCGCGCGGGCGCCTCCTGCTGCGGGCGGCCCCGCGCGGCTGAACGCCGCGCGGGCGCGCGGCCCGCGGTGCGGGGCGGCCCCGCGCGGCACCAGCCCGCGCGGGCGCCCCCTGCTGCGGGCGGCCCCGCGCGGCTGAACGCCGCGCGGGCGCGCGGCCCGAGATGCGAGGCGGCCCCGCGCGGCA
This sequence comes from Tillandsia leiboldiana, assembly GCA_029204045.2. Lineage (NCBI taxonomy): Eukaryota > Viridiplantae > Streptophyta > Magnoliopsida > Poales > Bromeliaceae > Tillandsia > Tillandsia leiboldiana. Next base: position 13,165 of record JAQNDB010004385.1, read on the forward strand.
CCAGCCCGCGCGGGCGCCCCCTCCTGCGGGCGGCCCCGCGCGGCCGAGCGCCGCGCGGGCGCGCGGCCCGCGGTGCGGGGCGGCCCCGCGCGGCACCAGCCCGCGCGGGCGCCCCTCCTGCGGGCGGCCCCCGCGCGGCCGAGCGCCGCGCGGGCGCGCGGCCCGCGGTGCGCGACGGCGCCGGGCCTCCTCCCTCCTCGTGACCAACAAAAAAAAGAAAGAAAGAGGGAGATTCCCCCGAACGAAACGCGTCCGACTCACCTCGACGTGCGAAAGAGGAGGAAGAGAGGGATCGTCCGCTTGCCCCCACCGGTCCACCCTTGCGGTGTGCTTGGTTTCTCTTTGCCGGCGGCTACGAGGGAGGAAGAAAAAGAAAAGAGACGGCCACCAAAAGAGAATAAGAGGAACCCTAATCTTCTTTCCCTCACGGCTACATATATATATACTAAAAGAATTAGGGTTTACCTTAAAAGGTGTGCGGCTGCCAACACGGATCCCGAGGCGTCTAAGGGGGACCCCAACTTCGAGAATTAATTCTGGTCAGACCGGGAGTCGGAAAAATAAACCGATCGCGCCCACGCGCTCCGTTCCGCGAGCTCTACCGCCTAAAATTATTTGCGGGCCCCGACGGTCTGTCCGGAAAAATGCCAAAAATGAGGCCCCCGGTCAGGCATTACAAGAAGAGGGTGACCAGAAGGGTTAAGGAAAAGCCGGGTCTTACACCACTTACCGCTAAAAACAAGTTTCGTCCCGAAACTTAATCTTCCCCAGCGGCGAACAGGTCCGGGTAGCACTCCCTCATCTTTGACTCGGGTTCCCAAGTTGCCTCACGCTCTTCTTGATTGCTCCAAAGCACTTTTACGTAGGGAATCGTCCGACTACGCAGCTTTTTGTCCTCCCGGGCTAGGATCCGCACTGGTACTTCCGCAAAACTTAGATCCTCCTTGAGTTCAATCGCGGAGGCGTCCAGCACTCGCGATGGGTCGGGGAGGTATTTCCGAAGCATGGATACGTGGAAACACATCATGAACGCGGTCAAGGTTCGGCGGTAGGGCGAGGCGGTAGGCTACCGGGCCGATGCGCTCCAGAATCTCAAACGGCCCTATGTACCGCGGGCTCAGCTTGCCCCTCAACCCAAACCGCTTCACCCCCTTTGACGGCGACACCCCGCAGTAACACGTGCTCTCCCACCTGGAATTCCAAGTCGCGACGTCTCTGGTCCGCGTAACTCTTTGCCGGCTCTGGGCGGTCGCCAAACGTTGCCTGATGAGGCGCACCCTTTCCTCTGTCTCGGCCACTAGGTCCGGCCCCAAAAACTTTCTCTCCCCCAGATCGTCCCAGCAGATCGGGGATCTACAGCGCCTGCCGTACAATGCTTCGTACGGCGCCATCTTAATGCTTGCTTGGTAGCTGTTGTTATAAGCGAACTCTGCAAGGGGTAGGTAGCGCGACCATCCGTCTCCCAAGTCCAGCACGCACGCCCGAAGCATGTCCTCGAGTATCTGGATCACCCGCTCGGATTGCCCGTCCGTCTGGGGGTGAAAGGCTGAGCTGAAGTGTAACTTGGTCCCCAAGGCTCGTTGTAGACTCTTCCAAAAGTTCGAAACGAACCTTGTGTCCCTGTCCGAGGTGATCGTCGTTGGCACCCCGTGCAGCCTTACAATCTCGCTGAGGTAGACCTGTGCCAGCCGGTCGCGTGTCCAGGTCGTGTGGATGGGTAGGAAGTGAGCTGACTTCGTTAGCCGATCCACGACAACCCAGATGGCGTCGTGTCCCTGCTGCGAACGGGGGAATCCGGTGACGAAGTCCATTGTGACTTGCTCCCACTTCCACTCGGGCACGGGTAGAGGTTGCAATTTCCCCGCCGGCCGTTGATGCTCGGCTTTCACCTGTTGGCAAATCAAACAGTGAGCCACGAACAGCGTCACATCTCCCTTCAATCTTGGCCACCAGAAGGTCTGTCGGATATCTCGGTACATCTTGGTGCCTCCAGGGTGCGCCACGTAGGGGGCGCAATGTGCTTCAGTCAGGATTTCTTTCTTTAGATCCGGCAGATCGGGCACGCAGATCCGCCCTCGGAACCGAAGGGTGCCGTCCGTTTCCCACTGCGAAGTCTCCTTCTTGCTCCGGTGAAATCCTATCCCGTTCCAGCTGTAGCTGCGGATCCGCACCTTGGCCTTCCTGAATCCTCTCCAATAGGGTCGGCGCGACTGTTAGGGTCAACAGTCGCTCAACCGTCCCTGCTGGTACCACTTCCAACCTCAATCGTGAAAATTCCGCGATCAAGTCGTTCTGCTGCGTGATCGCGCCCGCCGAAGTTCCTTCTGCTTGCCCCTTTCGGCTTAGAGCGTCGGCTACCACATTTGCTTTCCCCGGGTGGTACTGGATGGTTAAGTCGTAGTCCTTCAGTAGCTCCAACCACCTCCTCTGCCGTAGGTTAAGCTCCTTCTGGGTGAAAAGGTACTTGAGGCTTTGGTGGTCCGAGAACACGTTGCAATGCACACCGTAGAGGTAGTGCCTCCACAGTTTCAGAACGAAGACCACTGCGGCAAGCTCCAAGTCATGGATCGGGTAGTTTTGTTCGTAATCCTTGAGTTGTCTTGAAGCATAGGCAATGACTCTTCCTTGCTGCATTAGTACTCCTCCCAGTCCTATTCGCGATGCATCGCAGTAGACTTCGTAGTCTTCTCCAGGGGTTGGTAAGGCAAGCACAGGCGCTCTTGTTAACCGTTTCTTAAGTTCTTCAAAGCTCTCTTGGCATTGGACCGTCCATATGAACTTTACTCCTTTCCGGGTTAGGCGGTTCAGAGGGGTCGCAATCTTCGAGAAACCCTCCACGAAACGTCTGTAGTATCCCGCAAGGCCCAAGAAGCTGCGCACCTCTGTCACTGTGGTCGGCTGGGGCCAGTCGGTCACCGACTCCACCTTCTTGGGATCCACTGCGACTCCTGCTGCTGAAATGATATGCCCTAGAAACCCCACTTCGCGAAGCCAGAATTCGCATTTATTAAGTTTTGCGAACAACTCCTGCTCCCTAAGGGTCTGTAGAACAATTCGTAGGTGCTCCTCGTGCTTCCCATCGGTGGTGGAGTAAATTAGGATATCGTCGATGAAGACCACAACGAACTGATCCAGGAAGGGTCTGAAAACTCGGTTCATCATGTCCATGAACACCGCTGGGGCATTAGTAAGCCCGAACGGCATTACTGTGAACTCGTAATGGCCATACCGATGTCCGGAATGCCGTCTTCGGATATCCTCGTCTCGAACTCTGAGCTGGTGGTATCCCGACTGCAGGGTCGATTTTTGAGAAAGACAGTTGCACCCCGCAGCTGGTCAAAGAGGTCATCAATCCTAGGTAAGGGGTACTTGTTTTTCACTGTGACTTTGTTGATTTCCTCCCGGTAGTCGATGCATAACCGCAAGCTCCCGTCTTCTTTCGTACAAAGAGTACAGGGCGCGCCACAAGGGGACACACTCGGTCGGATAACCCCTTGTCCCAGGAGGTCCTCTAGCTGCCGCCTTAAGTTCCTTCAGCTCCGCGAAGGCCATCCTGTAGGGGGCCTTCGTGATTGGTCGCGTGCCGGGTGGAAGCTCAATGGGAAAGACAACTTCTCGCTCGGGGGGTAATCCAGGTAGTTCGGCCGGGAAAACATCTGGGAAGTCCCTCACTACTAGGGATGTCGGGGAGTGCCGTGGAGGATCCGGCGGCCAGGGCCACCGACACCATGTAGGCCATACACCCGCCCTCTACCAGCTTTCTGGCTCGGGATGCAGGAATCATGGAAGAAAAGGAAACGCTCTTGCAGGCCAAGTACAGTTCTCCGGAAAATCGTGGGTACATCAGTCGTACCTCGCGCTTCTCACAGTCTATGACCGCAAGGTACCACGTGAGCCAATCCATTCCGAGCACTACATCATACTCTTTCAATGGAATGACTACTAGATCCCAGGGGCACGGAAGCCTTCCATCCATATAGGGCAGGGAAGGCACCATGTTGCGTGCCTCCAAGGATCCTCCCGCGGGTGTGAACGGTCATCAAACTGGGTAAGGGTCTCAACTCAAATCATGGGTCAGTGCGAAGTCTCGAGAGCATAAACGAGAGGGTCGCTCCGGTGTCAAAAAGGGTTCTAAGCGCGGTAAACAGAAGCAAGAGTGATACCTGCGACGACCGTGCTCAGACGGGTGTGTGTCTCCTGCTGACCCATCGAATAGACGCGGCCTCCCGAAGGCGGTGGCTTCTCCACCACAGATCGGGTGCTGGCGGTCTGGGGGGCTGACGTCATTGGCGCTTTCCCCCCGCCCTGCATGCTGGGGTGAAGGCACGGAGCTGCTGAAGATGTGGTGCCTTGGTTCAGGGGACAGTTGAAACGGAAGTGCCCCTGCTTGCCACATCGGAAGCAATGGTCCTGTCTCTTGGAGCAATCCATCACCCCGGTGCGCCCCCGCCGCAGATCACGCACGAGCGGTCCTCCGGGCGTTGTCCCTCTCCTGGCGCTCCCCTGGTCCTTTGCTGGGGTCTCCACCCGCTTAGGGGGGCCGATTCCCGCTGGAGGAGCCCCCTCCCCCTGAAGTCGTTCTGGGTCCGCTTTCCTGTCATCTTGTTGGTGGGAGCCTTCCCCTTCGGGCGCTGCGGTGACGGCAAAGCCTCGTTCCACGATGGTGGCTCGGTCGACCACCTTCTGAAAGGTATGTAGATCTGCCCGCGTCCACTACTTGGAAAATGTCAGTCCTTAATCCATCCACAAACAGTTGTGCCTTATGGGATTCGTCCCGAATGACGAACGGGACACAGTTCGCCAGTCTCACGAACTCCCTCTGGTACTCCATTACTGTTTTGGTTCCCTGCCTGATTGTGGTTTAGATCGTCCTCCAGTTGTTTCTTCACGCTATTGGTAAAGAACGCCCCGAATAGCTGCTGTTTAAAGGTAGTCCACGACGGAAGGGTAGCGCCCGACGCAGTGTCGGGGCGTACGGTCTTCCACCAAATGCGGGCGTTCCCCTCGAGCAAGTGGGCGGCCAGGGGGACCCGCTCGTGGTCTTCCATCATTAGGTCCTCGAATAATTTCTCCATCGTATCCACCCATTTCTCCACAACCCAGGGGTCTGTCGTGTCCCCCTCGAACGTTGGCGGGTCGTATTTCTTGAAGTCGGCCAGGTTGGCGCGCACACGGTCTCGCTCGTTTGGTAGGTTCGCCCCCTCCTTCGCGACGTTGGCGGTCGCGGCGGGAGTGGGTAACACTACCGTCACACTCGGAGCAATTCCGACGATTGGTGTCGCCGCCGGCCCTGCCGTTGCCGTCGAAGGGGCCACCTCTGGGGCCGAGGCCCGGGTGGGGGCAGCCCCTCCTTCGGTCTCCATCACCGGTGCAGCTGGGCCCGGGAGACGGCCCGGGGCAACCTCTGCCGTCGCAGCGGCCTGCTGTTGCTGCGTCAGTTGCGCACAGCGGTCGTTCAGGGCTGCCAACTGTTTCCGCCATCTCTTGTAGCTGCTGCACTTAGGAGCTGATTCTCCGCAGTCATCGCTTCCGCTGCGTCCGCCCCCGTGTCCTCGGCTGTGGATTCTAGTCCTGGCCATGTCTGACATTTGCACGAACCAGTTTACTCCTAGTTCAAATAAGACGGCACGCCCACTAGTGCTGGCACTAGAGGGAGAAAAGAAAAAGAACACTAATTCCCTCCCCCCTTTTTCCCCCAACGAGCACTCGCGTTTTATTTATCCCCGTGTTCACTTTATACTCAGTAGCCCGAGTATTGCGCCCGTGGATGTTAGGCCCCGACTGTTGTGGTTAAAGTTTACCGCTCTGATACCATCTTAATCTGTCACGCCCCGGGGGTTCGAATCGCGCGGAAGAGGAGCCACCGATGCCCCTGACTCAGCCATATATTTTTTTTTAAAATACGTTACTCCCCGGCGCGTGCACAGACCCGCCGCATATACAAATTCACTCTGCAAATAAGCAGAGGCCCTTTGTATATGCACGGCGTCTCAACTACAAAGTGTCTCACAAGGCGTAGTACAAACAATCTCTAACCACATCAGTTGGGGTCTCGTACACCTACAACCAAACAATTCACATGACATTCTAGCATTCACTTAGAGCATGGAGGCCGGTGTTTGAAAGGATAAATAATCACAAGGTTTTTGAAAGCGGCATCCACACGATGCCCTCGTTTGTGAAAACAGTTCGCAAACACATAAATCCCACGAGGTTTATAAAGCTCGGTGCCCACACGACACCCACGTTTTTAAAAATAGTTTTCGCAAACGGTTTCTTTGTTTTTTTTTTTCATCGTTCAAAACGGCCAAGTAGGAGAGAACGTAGTATTCATTCAATTATTCAAATAAAAGGAAAGAAAAAGGGCAACATCCACTTCGACCCCACGGGGGTGTCGCAATCCACATCTAGCTACCATGAATAATAAAAGGAAAGGGAAAGAAGAGTCACTGTATCTGAAGTCATCCAAAAATCAGATCAGCACCCTAACGTTCTCACCGGCGCCCTAGCACTCGCCCCTGGACGAACCTGTCACGGAGTGGGAAGTCAGTGACTAGAAATAGCATGATAAGCGTAGTATACAAAGATAAGGCAAACCACAAACACCGGAGCAACTATCCTTCCCATGCACTTTCCACCTTAAGCACACCCTGTATCAATACGACATCGGGCACCTTCCCGATGCCCACCGCCGAGCACTGCCTCACAAAGCAACATCGGGCACCTTCCCGATGCCCACCAGCTGCCTCACAAAGCAACATCGGGCACCTTCCCCGATGCCACCGCCGAGCACCTGCCTCGGCCGCCGAGCACCTGCCTCGACGTCACCGCTCACACCCCCCACCCATGGGGGCCCCCATTCCTAACGCCACCTTCGCGTGGGGTACACGGGTCAACGTACCACTTTTCCGGAAAAGCACACCCTTGCGGTGGCCCCAAACCGCGGGTGTGCGTGTAGCAATTTTGAGCCTCAGATTGATATTGAGTATCATAGCATAACATAACATAACAAACAGGGGTTAGTGCATAAACAGAAGGAGAATGACAATTCCACCTTGCCCCGACATGCTATTTATAACAGTTAAACCCCATTCCCGAAACCCCCGGGAACGTACCCACCTTGTGTGCGTCGTCCTGCGTTCGTCCAGTCCGCGTCTGTGCTCCAGTCGCCAACAGTGTCCCGCACTCCTGAAGGAACATAAGCAAATCGAGACTTAGAAGTCCGAAACTTACAACGACTCCCTACAGCGTGCGGCGGAGTTCTTCGCACGGCACCAGCCCGTGCGACGAACACTCTGCCAGGACGCAGCCCCGCGCGGCACCAGCCCGCGCGGCCGTCCCTCCTGCGGGCGGCCCCGCGCGGCCGAGCCCGCGCGGGCGCGCTGCCCGCGGTGTGGGCGACCCCGCGCGGCACCAGCCCGCGCGGGCGCCCCTCCTGCGGGCGGCCCCGCGCGGCCGAGCGCCGCGCGGGCGCGCGGCCCGCGGTGCGGGGCGGCCCCGCGCGGGCACCAGCCCGCGCGGCGCCCCTCCTGCGGGCGGCCCGCGCGGCCGAGCGCCGCGCGGGGCGCGCGGGCCCGCGGTGCGGGGCGGCCCCGCGCGGGCACCAGCCCGCGCGGGCGCCTCCTGCTGCGGGCGGCCCCGCGCGGCTGAACGCCGCGCGGGCGCGCGGCCCGCGGTGCGGGGCGGCCCCGCGCGGCACCAGCCCGCGCGGGCGCCCCCTGCTGCGGGCGGCCCCGCGCGGCTGAACGCCGCGCGGGCGCGCGGCCCGCGGTGCGAGGCGGCCCCGCGCGGCACCAGCCCGCGCGGGCGCCCCCTCCTGCGGGCGGCCCCGCGCGGCCGAGCGCCCGCGGGCGCGCGGCCCGCGGTGCGGGGCGGCCCCCGCGCGGCACCAGCCCGCGCGGGCGCCCCCTCCTGCGGGCGGCCCCGCGCGGCACCAGCCGCGCGGGCGCCCCTCTGGCGGGCGTCCCTCGCGCGGCCGAGCGCCGCTGCGGGCGCGCGGCCCGCGGTGCGCGACGGCGGGGCCTCCCTCCCTCCTCGTGACAACAAAAAAAAGAAAGAAAGAGGGAGATTCCCCCGAACGAACGCTGTCCGGATCACCTCGACGTGCGAAAGAGGAGGAAGAGAGGGATCGTCCGCTTGCCCCCACCGGTCCACCCTTGCGGTGTGCTTGGTTTCTCTTTGCCGGCGGCTACGAGGGAGGAAGAAAAAGAAAAGAGACGGCCACCAAAAGAGAATAAGAGGAACCCTAATCTTCTTTCCCTCACGGCTACATATATATATACTAAAAGAATTAGGGTTTACCTTAAAAGGTGTGCGGCTGCCAACACGGATCCCGAGGCGTCTAAGGGGGACCCCAACTTCGAGAATTAATTCTGGTCAGACCGGGAGTCGGAAAAATAAACCGATCGCGCCCACGCGCTCCGTTCCGCGAGCTCTACCGCCTAAAATTATTTGCGGGCCCGACGGTCTGTCCGGAAAAATGCCAAAAAATGAGGCCCCCGGTCAGGCATTACAAGAAGAGGGTGACCAGAAGGGTTAAGGAAAAGCCGGGTCTTACATGTGGGGTCTCAGGAGACCGGAGCAGTTTTTCTCTTTACTTTCGCATTCCATTTATTATTTTGTAGACTGTGGATGGTTCTCGATACCCTCGTGGGGTCGGTGTGGATGTCGGTACAGTGACAACTGAATTGTTTAGTTTTCTTTACATCTCTGTTGGCCGCTTTGGAAAATAAAATAGCAAATAAAAACAGATGCGAAAACTACTATTTCAAAACTCGGGTGTCGTGTGGGCACCGTTTTTCAAAACCTTGTGGATTTATGGTTGCGGAAAATGGATTTCAAAACCTAAGTGTCGTGTGGGCACTGTTTTACAAACCCCTGAGTTTATGTTGCTTTCGAAAAAGGGTTTTCAAAAACATGGGTGCCGGGTGGGCGCCGTTTCAACAGTTGTGGGTTTTATCCTTTCAAACTAATCGGCCGTTAGTTTATTTGCACTTTGTGAATGGTTATACGTTTGGATTGTTGTGATTGAAGTTTACTCGTTATTGAACATTGTACAAACCGCGACGCCGTGCATATACAGGGGAGACTTTGTCCGTTTGTAGAGTGATCCTGTATATGCGGCGGATCTGGGTACGCGCCGGGGAAGAAGGTTTTCAAAAAAAAATAAATACATACCCTTTGTAATCCGTTTCCGCTAAATTAATCCCCCGGGGCGTGACACTGCGCGTGCTCAATCGTCGCATCCAAGGTCTGGGCTCTATGTGAATGTACAAGGGGATAAATATCGTGGTGCAGACCTCTCTCAAATAGCTCAATCTTCTGGGCCTCATCCCGGGCAACGTGTGGTACGCTACCCAAAAGCCGCTGAAACTCAAAGAACATACTTTCCCAAGGGGCCGATCCCCCTGCTGCAAGCCGTCGCAAATCTTCCTCTAGTTTCTGCTTTGCACTGTCGGGAAAGTAGAGCCCGAGCAGCAAAGCGCGAAACTCAGCCCAAGTCAATAGAGGTACCCCGGGCGGTCCCACTGGCCGAACACGACGCCACCAGGTCTCGGCGTCCTTCTCCAAGAAGTGAGTGGCTAGGTACACTGATGCTTTTCCTTGATAAACAAGTTTTCAAAAGCTTTTCCATCGCTGCAATCCAGCTTTCGGGCCTCCCAAGGCTCTGAACTCTGCCCTGCAAATCGCGGAGGACAAAATGGGTGATGTAGGATAGTCGATCTGTGAGCTCCCTCTGCTCGTCTGCCTCTGTCAACGGAGACGATCTGAGACGAAGTCGACGACGTCGCTACTGGAGGTGCTGCTGGAGATGTCCTCTGCTCAAGTAATCTCATCATACGCTCCATATTTTCTTCCTGGCGCTTGGCCGCCTCCTCCTGGCGTCGCAACGCCTCTGACATCTGGGCCACCTGGCCGTAGCTCCTGGACCTCGCCCGGTGCGGCCTCCTGCTGCTCGGGCTCATCATCAGACGGAATGCGCCCTCGTCGTCGCCCGACGTCTTGGAGGCATCTCAGACAACTGCAATAGAGAATCAAAATGTCAGAGAAAAGAAGTCTCACGACCCAATCAAGCGAAAGTCTAAACATGTTACCCCTTCTAAAGTATTATGTTGTCTGCAGCCAACATAACCACTTTTAGAGAGTAAAAGTAAAATCACTCGCCCCAATCCCTTGGGGGAGTTACAGACTAAATATGGACACTCGCTACAGTCTCGTCTCTCACGACAGTCATCCTACTGTCCAACCAATAGCCTAGGGCCTCTAAGTCCCAATGACCTATACACCTAGGCTCTAATACCACCTAATCTGTCACGCCCCTGGGTCGAACTGCGACCCGGGCTCGCCAAAAGACCCGCCGTCTGTACGGAAAATGCCGTACAGACGAAGAGTCTAACCTGCAAAAAGAGATCTATGCCATACTGAAGAAAGAATAATGAATAACTAAGTAATAAAAGTTCAAGTACACAAGGTCCACTATCTTTCAAAACATAAGTACAATATCTCTGTCTATACAAAAGTGGAAGGAAACCAAAAAGTAAGGTCCACTCTATCACTGATCGACAGACTCGGGTAGGAACTAGTCAGCGACGCCATTACCTCGTCTGAAGACTCCGCACGATCCAAGCCTGAATAGAGCACCTCAGAACACCTGTCACACGCAGCGGGTGTGAGATCCACTACAAAGGGGATCTCAGTGGGTACCGGCGACAAAAACTCACGGATGCCCACTAAGTCCGCTGGAGGCAAAACAGATAGATAGATAGATAGATAGATAGTTAAAGTATGATGCGGGAAACGAATTACTACTATATGCCTCAATGCTATGCTCGAAGGAAACACCATCTCATAACATATGCTAAAGTCACCCGCTCATGTCACCCAATCTCAACGACTGCCACATAGGGTCCAGT
>JAQNDB010004386.1:0-24068 GCA_029204045.2 Tillandsia leiboldiana
TTGGACCGCCCCACTTCCCAGGGGTCACCCATCCTAGAACTACTCTAGCTCTAGCACGCTTAACTCTCATGTTCCTCTTGGATCTTGCTACCATCCAAAATGCTATAGCCGGGTTAGAGATTTAGTCCTATTATATCATTTATATAGAGGACTAATCCAAATTCCGGGGGTGTCACATTCTTCCCCCCTTTAAGCCCTGACGTCCACGTCAGGCTCAAGCACACTCACAAGCACCAGGCGATGTGAGACTCGTCTCGCTAGCCTTAGCCGACCTTGTGGGAGCTGCACTCACTCACAACGGTCATTAGCTGGGGAGCCTCGCTCTACCCTATATAACCCTGGCTCAGCCGAGACTCATCTCACATTCCGGCTGGTGAATGGCTCTGATACCAACTGTGACGCCCCACTTCCCAGGGGGTCACCCATCCTAGAACTACTCTAGCTCTAGCACGCTTAACTCTCATGTTCCTCTTGGATCTGCTACCATCCAAATGCTATAGCCGGGTTAGAGATTTAGTCCTATTATATCATTTATATAGAGGACTAATCCAAATTCCGGGGGTGTCACACTGTGACGCCCCACTTCCCAGGGGGTCACCCATCCTAGAACTACTCTAGCTCTAGCACGCTTAACTCTCATGTTCCTCTTGGATCTTGCTACCATCCAAAATGCTATAGCCGGGTTAGAGATTTAGTCCTATTATATCATTTATATAGAGGACTAATCCAAATTTCGGGGGTGTTACATTCTTCCCCCCTTTAAGCCCTGACGTCCAGTCAGGCTCAAGCACACTCACAAGCACATGGCGATGTGAGACTCGTCTCGCTAGCCTTAGCCGACCTTGTGAGGAGCTGCACTCCACTCACAACGGTCATTAGCCGGGGAGCCTCGCTCTACCCGCTATATAACCCTGGCTCAGCCGAGACTCATCTCACATTTCCGGCTGGTGAATGGCTCTGATACCAACTGTGACGCCCCACTTCCCAGGGGGTCACCCATCCTAGAACTACTCTAGCTCTAGCACGCTTAAACTCTCATTACCTCTTGGATCTTGCTATGTTACGGCATTTTGGTATTGGCATATTTCGTGAGTCAAGTCAGTGAGTTGAGTCGGAGTCTTAAAGGGATCAAATTGTCAATCAGCAATCAAAGACTTAGAGAAGATTCAACAAGAGCTCAAGTTGACACTCAGTGTCTTGAGTCTTGAAGATTGAAGTTGAAGAATTGTGGATCAGTTACATCAATCTCAAGAAGAAAGTATTCAAAAGGATCAGGTATGTTTAACTAAATAATTGTGGTGATCCGAATACTTTCTTATAGTGTAGAAACACTTGGATGAACTTTTAATTGCATAATAATCAAAAACTGGTGTTCGGACTTGTTCAGGATCCGGATCAGAGCCAACGATCCGGATCCCGAAGGTTGTTGCTTCATACAAGACTTCGATCCGGATCCATGCAATTTCCGATCCGGATCCCGAATGTTAAGTTTCTAATTTGTATGAACGATCCGGATCGGGCAATGCGGTCCGGATCCCGAACCATGGTATTTCTGGAATCGTCAATCTCGTTACGACGATCCGGATCGCAGTAAATCCGATCCGGATCGCCGTCCTGAAAATTTCCAGATAAGGTATGTTTTGATTCTTATCTCTTTCCAAAGGTTTCTAAACTATAAATAGACATTTAGGGTTTCTCAAAAACGTGGGAGCTACGGCCGATCTTTTTATAAAACTCTTGAGAGCAACCCTAGAGGCTAGGTTTTATCGATCTTCTTTATAGCCTCTTTTAGGTCAATTCGATGGTTCTTTCAAGAACATATCTTTTGTCGAATTGATCTAATCTTTGCTTAGAGATTTCTTCTACGGTTCCTCAATGAGAATCTAAGCAAAGGATCACCATCGAAGTCAATATTCTTATCGACTGAGTTTGCGTCGTGGATTCGACGTGGCATCGTGGATTCGGTGTGCTAAAGGCGTTTCGTGGATTCGAAACGTGTGCTCGTGGATTCGAGTGGCGTTCGTGGATTCGAACGTGTGCAGTGGGCGTGCAAAATCGGTGGAGCGCGAGGTCCAAGAAAGTGAAGGAGGGGTTAAATCCGTGGAGACGGTAATCACCTTGTTATTCTTCTTTTCTTAGGGATTGTTATTGCGTGGATATCCAACCGGTCAGCGCAAGGTCCGAAGAAGCTGAAGGAGGGTTGAGTCCGTGGAGTCGGTAATCACCTTGTTATTCTTCTATTCTTATTGGATTGTCACGAGAGCCACTCCGGAGTTGGGCCTGTTCTTCTATCGCGACTTGTCGACGCAGTGTTCCCTCTAGCTGGGCCAGTTAGTGGCAGTCACGGACACAGTCCCTCTGGCTGGGCCAGTTAGTGGCAGTCACGGACGCCCTACGTAAGTCCGGTCCCCCGGGACGTGACGGCAGTAGGTAGGCGCAGGTTTGACTGGACCCTATGCGGCAGTCAGTTGAGATTGGGTGATTTGAGTAGAGAGCTAGTTGTAGCATCATGTCCTTTCTGTCCCACTTTTGAGCATCTAGATAGAGGCATAGTAGCTGTAGAGATTACTTTACCAGCTTTTCCCTTTCCGCAGTGCATTGTTACTTTTTGCCTCTAGTGGACTTAGTGGGCAGACCGTCGGGCTTGTTGGCGGCACCCACTGAGAACTACTTGGGACGTAGTTCTCACACCCGTCGTGGTGTTTTTCCCCAGGGACTTCTTCTTCTCTGCTCCAGTTCCTGCCGCACCTGTTGCTGACCCGACTGATCGAGGTAAGGGAGTCGCGAGATAGATCCCTACCAGTTGTCGCTTGAGAGTAGATGTACCTCCCTACCTTTTGTGAGTTTTTGTCGAGTGACCTTGTAGTGAGGATTGAGTTGTACTCTTCTTATTTTGAGAGATATTGTATTTGGTGAGGACTCTGGTTGTATATTTTCTTAGAGTTGTATTTATTTTATCCAGCTTTTTCTTTATCAGCTCTGATATCTGTTTAGTGTAGATCTCTTTTGCAGGTTAGTCGCTACGTCTATACGGGGCTTCCCGTATGGGCGGCGGATCTGTTGGCGAGCCCGGGTCGCAGTTTCGACCCGGGGCGTGACAGATTAGAGTGGTATCAGAGCCTAGGATGTAGGTCATTGCGGACTTAGAAACCCTAGGCTTGTGGTTGAACCCTAGGATGACTTACGTGAGAGCCATAATATTTTAGCGAGAGTCTTGATTGGGTTCCTAACTCTCCCAGTGGATGGGATGAGTGATCGACATGTCTTCCTTCGGTGGCAACTATGTTGGCTGCAGACAACATAGTACTATGGGAAGGGGGACATGCCCTTTGGCTTTCGCTAGATTGGGTCGTGTTTTGTTTGGGGTTCTAACTGGTTCTCTTCTTCCCTCAGGCGAGTGATGCCTCCGCGACGCACGATGTCGACGCGTTCGCAGCCTTCTTCCTCTGAGCCCGAGCCGGAGGACTCGGGGCAGGGACAGCAGAGAGAGGTTTTGGAGCTTCGTGTCCAGTTGGCACAGATGTCTGAGGCTGTTCAGCGCCAGGAGGAGACTTCCCGACGCCAGGAGGAGGCCTTGGCTCGGATGATGCTTATGTTAGAGCAGAGGTCGCAGCCTGTGGTAGCACCCCCTGAGAGTTCGCCTGTGCCCTCTTCGCCAGCTGCAGCGCCCCCTGTGGTTCCGTCAGCACCAGCTGTTCCTGTCGAGCCGGTTTCCTGCAGACCACCGTCTGAGTCGTCGGGCCCTTTTACTTCTTCTGAGCAGCAGGCAGCGGTAGATCTCTTGATGAGGTTCCGTCGGTTCGATCCATCCCGTTTCTCTGGTCTGGGTGCTGAGCCATGGGAGGCCGATGTGAGGACCTGGATTCTCACGACGTGACTACTGTTGCATCTGCAGCTCCTGGAGGCCAATGTGGCGTGTCGGTGGCGTTTGTGCCCCAATTGGACATTAGTGTTGGGCTCAGTGTGTTAAATGGATCACGTGGGTGATCGGTGGACTCCGTCGGAGCTCCAGAAGTGGTTTCGCGCGTCATGGATATTAAAATTGGACCCAGCGCGAAGTTTGGATCAAGGAACATCTTCCCGGATGCCTTCGGCAATTTTTAGAGTTGGAATTTGGCAAATTGGACTTCGGATTTGGATTCAGCGCGCGAAAACGATGAAAATGAACTATTCACTTGCTTTTTCCGGAGTCCGGGTGATTCGGCACATTTTTCGAGGCAAGGGTACTGTTCCGGCACCGGCGGCGGCGGCGCGCGGCGGCCGGCAGCGGCGGAGCGCGGCGGAGCAGGCTCTGGCGGGTGCGCGGTCCACCGCGGAGGCGTGCACCGGTCGCGGGCCAGGTGGCGGTTTTCGGTTGGGCCGGCGCAGCGGGCGCGGTCCACGGGAAAGGCGGGTGTACGGTGGACCGGTGGGGGGACACGTGGCGCACACCGGTTGGCCGGTCCACGTGCACTCGGTCCACGGTGCACCTGCGGGCGCCTCGGGAAGCGTGCGTGCAGAGGCGCAGGCGGCGGGCGCAGGCGGCACATGGGCGCGTTGACCGGGTTTTCCCGCGCTCGGGGCCGCCACGTGTCGTCGCAGCGTTGGTCCACGCGTCGCGCAGGGTACGGCCAGCGCGGCTGTCCGCTGTTGCGGGGGCGACGTGGAGGCCCAGGGGACTTCCGGTCTGCTACAGTGTGCGCCTTTGGGATTTTCGGGCTGCTACAGTACGCGCCCGAAAGTGGCATGCGCCCGGAAATCCGGACATATCCGGTATTTCGTGAATTGTTTCCTGGAGCCTATAAAAGCGATCCGAGCTCCCTTTCTTCCCCTTTTTTCGCCATTTTCGAGCCTCCTCTCGCCTGGGTGCCTTCAGCAAAGATGATCCCCGAGTTTGGCTGCATCCTTCTGCAAAGTTTTGGGATTTTTGGTGGCACGCTTATCGAGGTTTCCATTTTTACGGCGCGGCGCGACGCTCGTCCTTTTGGGTTCCCCTTCGTCGCGTTTCGGTGCGCGAGCTCCCCCGGCCTACTCCGACCACCTTTTTGCGTGATTTCTTCGCCGCTGGATTCGCGACGGACAGATCTACGATCTTGGTATTTTCAGCTTTCCCACATTTCGTGCTTTTCGAGGTGTTTGTTCGAGCTTACTGTGACCCCATTTCTATGAAGGGGATTTGGACAGCGGCTTGGTATTTCGGCGTTATCTCCGCAACCGGGCATCGTTTGACGACGTGCTTATACACTTTTTTCATCTACTCGGCGCAAGGAATATCACAGTATTTTTATTGGATTTTTCTGAGTTTTGCCCGAAGGTATATGTTCTTCCCCTTATCTGTAAATGGAATTACAGTTATGTTGCTGTGTGGTTTTGCGCACCTGTACTGTGGAATTTGTAACTCGGCCTACGGGGCTCAGAATTGGACGTGCAGGTACTCGTTTCGAAGGTATCGATGCGAGGATTACTGTGGTATTGTTATGGGATTTTTCTGGGCACTTTCGGCAGGTGAAATAAGCATGACTTTGGGACTGATTTTCAGATTGTGTATACTTGGTTAATTTTGGAATAAAAGTGTAATGTTGAGCCTTATTGATGTACTCAGGGGTGTTTTCAGTTGTTTGGAGCCAAGGCTTGCGCGACTTGTATCGAGGGTGTAATTTTGGCAGATTTTGGACCGTGGGCGTCTACCCACTTCACCGACTTCAGGTTTGCCTTGGTTTAAGCGCTTCAGGTGGGTAAGCTTATTATCAGTAACTGTTTAAGGCAATGAATATGTTGTGGTAAATATAAGTGCACTTGTGGGGATGTCACCCCTCTATGACTGATGCATGCACGTTTAGGGTACATGGTTTATGTTGGTAAGTAGGTAAGCTTGACAATGATATTTGTATAAATGATTGCAAGAATAGTATTTATGAGGTATACTGAGGACTTGCATGACTTAGACATCTATGTGATGATTAGTGTAAGCTTACCTAGGACAATGTTACCCTATGAAATTATGTAACATGCCATGTTAGCACATAGCCTTTCATGTGGTTGGTTTATGCTTTGGGACAGGATTTCGTAGCTATGTGCGGATTTGTACTCTGAGGAGTTATTATGATCATTCTGTTGATGGACCCTAGATTGTGGACAGGTCTAGTTTTTGGGATTCTGGCATGTTGTTTATTCCTAAAGGATCTATTATTATGCTTTACCCCCCTTTTATTTCCTTGAGGATATTTTGCATGCTTGTATGGTCATGTAGTTAGGCCATCTTTTACTGCTGCACTACTTATGGGAACTTGACTTAGGAGAAACCATGCTTTTCCTTTCTCCGCCTTTGCTAGTCAAGTGGTCAGTGTTGCTCGGGTTCGAGCAGGGGTCTGGATAGGGTAGTCAGGACTTCGTGTCTGGGACAGGTTGGCTTAGTTGTGGGGCTTTGCGGCAACCGCGGATATTGGGCGGTTGACCGGATGTTTCTCTATGCACCTGATTGGGTATCAGTTTTCTTTAGTGGATGGAGTTTCCCACTTATCGTTTAGTGCATCCGGTTGAGGTCGGGTCTTTCCTTGGTGGTTGAGTTTTCCCACTTTGATCAGATTGATGATCAAGTCCTGCTGTTTTGAGATACTAGTTATGTTGATGACTGAGATGCTTTACTCGTGTGGGTAGCTCCCCTCGAGTGCCGCTCCGGAGTAGGCTTCAGACCGTGTTGGGTTCCGGTCAGACCGTGTTGGGTTCCGGTCAGACCGTGTCGGGTGCCGGTCAGACCGTGTTGGGTTCCGGTCATTTGGACAGTGGAGATACTGAGTTCGGGAGATTGGTGACAGAGCAGGCAGTACCGGGTTTTATACCGGTTCATTCGATTGAGTTTATTTCGGTCAAATACTTTTATTGTTACACTCGTGCCTGGGGGCCGAGTGCAGACTGGTAGTTGAGTTTAGAGCAGTGCTAGTATTGTTGAGAGCCGTCTAGGTTGACGGTGGTCCCGTGTTGTTGCGAGTACTTTGACCGCTGTGTGAGAGGTTGAGCATCTTGATTCTATCCGTTTTGAGAGAGAGCGTGGATTTTGACCATAGCCTGCATGATCCTCTACTCGATAGCGAGCTAGTCCGTTTGGACGCCCTACGTAATTCCTGCCCGTCAGCGGGAGGTGGTTGTAGGCGGGCGCAGGTTTGACTGGACCAGATGTGGCAGTCAGCTCGATTGGGTCGATGGTGCACTTCATGTGCTAGTGGTTGCATACCACTGTTTGGTTCTCCCCCTTTTAGCCTTTAGTTAGGGGCAGGGTAGCTGTCGAGAGTCTCCAGCCTACTCATTTCAGTCTTATGACTTGGGTTAGTTTTTGTCTCTTGAGGACTTGGTGGGCAGACCGTCGGGTCTGGCGGTGGTACCCACTGAGAACTCCCTTTTTGGAGTAGTTCTCACACCCTTTGGGGGTTTTCCCCCCTTTTTCCTCTCCTCTCCTTTGTTTTGCAGAGTCTTAGCGGGTGTTGCCGACTCTGCGGATGTTGATCGTGCGAGGGAGTCGCGAGCTAGATCCCTACCCGTCGTTGGTGAGTAGCGGTACCCTTCAGAGGAGATCATCAGTGCATTAGTTGTTTCTTTTTCCTCTTTTGAGAGACGATTGTAGTGAGGATATTTTGTATTGAGAGACTGTACACTGTTGTATATTGGAGTTACCTCCCGGTTGGGTTTAGAGCTTGTACTTGAGGATATTGTATTATTATTATTTTGGGAGGCAGACAGTGTTGTTTTATTTCCAGTTGTACAGTGATTGATTTTAGTTACAGCAGATTTTTATTTATAGCTCTGATATCATGTTTAGTTGTAGTACTTTTCTTGCAGGTAGGACGCTTCGCTTATGCAGGTTGGCATAGGTGGCGGATCTGTTTGGCGGGCCCGGGTCGCAGTTTCGACCCCGGGGCGTGACAGATTAGAGTGGTATCAGAGCCTAGGTTGTAGGTCATGGTGGACTTAGAAACCCTAGGCTTATGGTTTGACCCTTGGTTGACTTTGTGAGAGTCGTGATTTTTTTGCGAGAGTCCTGATTGAGTTTTATACCTCTCCCAAGGGACGGGAGGAGTGATTGGCATGTTTATTCTCCTAAGTGATTATGTTGGCTGCAGACAACATAATGCTGTGGAACGGGTGACATGCTTTAGACTTTCGCTGGATTAGGGTCGAGTGTTGTTGTGTGCTGTTTTGTTGTTTCGTCGTGGCGAGCGGTGTCTCCCCGACGCTGGGTTTTGACCCGTGTGCATCCTGTCATAGCTGTTGAGCTTGAGCAGTTGGTTTTGGGCCGGATACCCGGATTGTGGTCAGAGAACCCCGAACCCAGATGACAGGATTGTCAGAGGCTTATCAGCGGCTGTGGGAGCAGCTGGTCTTGGTGACACAGTTGTCGGAGCACTGAGTAGCCCCCTCTGTGCCAATGTTTAGTGTCGAGGCACCGAGGCAGGGTGGATGGTTGACAGCTGGTGAGCTGTGGGACATGATCGACCTATTGAGCCATATTCGGCAGATGAACCACCCCGACTCGTAAGATTGAGTTTGGAGCCTTTGGAGGCAGAGTCGCGGCTGGTGGTGATGGAGTGATTAATTGAGAGCCTCCCCGTGCTTGTGAGTGTATGCAGTTGTTGAACTGCGCGCTCCAGATTCGAGGGACGTGGCGCATAGGATATATGAGACTGGGAGTGGATTGCGCCAGGACACCTTTCTGTTATTCAGTCCCTCTATTGTAGATTTAGACGCCTCGTTGGAGCAGGCATTATGTATGGAGCGTGGCATTGCAGTTCCTTTGGATAGGGATCAGCCGCCAGAGGTGAGTTCTGGATTTTGGCGCTTGGCGCCGGATGATGGAGGACAGATCGGCCGGCAGGGGCATGTCTAATTTCTTTTCCTGGATAACGAGTTCCCGAGATGTCAGAGGTCGGGTGGACCCCGAAGGCAACATCAGTATTTTTATTTGAGTGGCGCAGCGATAGCGTGGATTTGTTATCTGCGGAGGATCTTGTTCGTCGCCTCAATGTGATCAGAGACAGAGGTCGTGCTTCCTAGTGATAGCCCTGATTTTCAGGCAGATTGAGCGACAACCACTTGCTTGAGCGGATGAATCTGTGCCGCCCGGTTGGAGGGCGCCACGGTAGTGGATTGAGTGTCGCAGGTGGGATTTCACCACGGTAGTCGGAGTTAGAGCATGTTCCACTCTTACATAGGTTAGAGGCAGATTTGTTACCACGTGCACTAGAGGTACAGGTTCCTGTTGTTGTTGTGCACGTGGAGGAGGCTTTTGGATCATGTCCAGTGCGGCCGAGACCGCGAGATACCGGCAGAATTATTGGAAATTATAGCAATTAGGTGTTTTGACCTTATGCTTGAGATTGTTGGGCACTATGCCACAGGATGTTCGACTGCGGCAAGAGAGGACTTTGATCTTCGGCAAGGCGGGCAATTGGAGGCATGCTCGTTGGGGTTGTTAGAGCACTCTGGTTTTAGCGACAGGGTGAGAGGTGCTTACGGCGGCACCGGGACTCAGGGATATCTCTGTTGCCCACGAGATCTCGGGTGTGATTTCACCTTAGTTGTTGGTAATGCCGCCGGTTAGGGAGATAGAGATTGCGTTTGACGTGGTTCGGGGAACCGCGCCACCCTGGACAGCACCTCATTGGATATCGCCGGTAGAGCTGAGAGAGCTGTTGGCACAGTTGCAGGATCTGATGGATCGAGGGGTCTGTTTGACCTAGTGCCACGCCGTTGGTATACGGTGGTGATGCCACGTCGTTGATACACGACTGTGAGGGTCCTTTTATGGTTCGAGTGTAGACAGGTCCGGGTGGTATCTATGACCTTTCGATGGAACTATACTCAGGCTGTTAGTGTATGATCTGAGTACCTACTTGGAAGTAGATAGTTGAGGACTTCGCCTAGATGGCGTTCAGGACACGGTAGGGGCATTATGGGTTTATAGCGAGGCCCAATGGAATGGCGAATGCCCTGTTGACTTCAAGATCTGAGGAATCGTATGTCCCAGTTGTACTTGGACGGACTGGGAGTGGTGTTTCCCGAGGATATATTTTGATTTACTCCCAGAGCGACTTGGTGCACGAGGAGCACTTTGTGGATGTGCTACCATTCCCGTGTGGATGAAGCGGTATGCCAAGTTATTGAGGTACAAGTTGTAGCTGCAGAAGCATACCTTCTTGGGTCGCTTTGTTCGAGCCGTAGGGGCGGCGGTGGAACCCGACCTAATGGATGTTATTCAAGTTGGCTTAAACCGACTTTTATCCTTGAGGTGAGGAGTTTCTTAGACTTAGCAGTGCCGGAAGAGCTTGGCCAATGGATAATGAGACTGATGCCAGCGCCAATGCTAGTGTTTCCAGTGTTGGGAGACGGATTTGTGTGTTTTAGTGATGCCTCCCATTGTGGCTGTAGAGTTACCGTGGGTCGATTTTCGGTCCACACTTCATTAGTCCAACCTTATGAGTATTATGGCAGGACGAACCGCTGTTTTGCAGGCAGCTTGGATCCCACAGTTGAGCCTCTCAGTACGCCTTTTATTCCCAGCTTTGATTGATATACCTGGGCGTAGGCCATGCCTGCTTGGCTATCGGTGTTGATTACTCAGCATTTCCGTTCTTTACCATGTGATAGATCAGGATTTCAGCTTCAGTTTACAGTATTCGCCATGCGGTGCCGATGGAGATTACAGCTTTCAGCATGTTGAATGGGATTTATGCGGATTGTCGTTGCTGGTTCGGATTTTTGACCGTGAGTTTGGGCATCAGCATTATGATCGCCTTTTTTGCCAGTTTTCAGTCCCGTTCACTGACGGTTTGATCCCCGTCAGGGTGTCCTTTATTAGTTGAGAGATCGACTTCGACTCGTGGGTCTGTTGGGGTTTTGTTGGCATGTTGAGTGACCAACTGTGGCATGAGATTGTGTCTCTTGAGGACCCCTTTTGAGGGTAGCCCGTGGGTGAGTAGCCCATTCGGGTGATTTTGGATCGGGAAGCAACCGAGAGAAGACCCCAGCTTATTGGATGAATGCGTGGGTATGCTTCGGGTCATCTTGTTGAGATTTACACCAGGATGTGGTTTGGTGCGTGTTGCACCGATGGTTATTCTGTTTTTCCCCCAGCTTTTGATGGAGCCTCTGTGTTGTTTTACGTCTCAGCTCAGGTGTGTTTTACTTTTGGATCCCTCGTCCGTGATTGACTTGTCCATTGAGATCTGTGATTGTTGGAGTACGAGGAACGCCCGTTGCGAATTCTGGCTCGAGAGATGAGGGAATTGCGCAATCGGGCCATGCCGTACTGGGTATTGTTGTTATTGGGGAGTGATCACGGGGAGTGTGTGGTGTGTGGGGAGCTGGAGGCGTGATTGATGGATACCTACCCGTGGTATTTGTGACTCCTGGTGGATCTGAGCTAGTTTCGAGGACGAAACTTTCCTTAGTGGGGGAGGATGTGAGGACCTGGATTCTCACGACGTGACTACTGTTGCATCTGCAGCTCCTGGAGGCCAATGTGGCGTGTCGGTGGCGTTTGTGCCCCAATTGGACATTAGTGTTGGGCTCAGTGTGTTAAATGGATCACGTGGGTGATCGGTGGACTCCGTCGGAGCTCCAGAAGTGGTTTCGCGCGTCATGGATATTAAAATTGGACCCAGCGCGAAGTTTGAATCAAGGAACATCTTCCCGGATGCCTTCGGCAATTTTTAGAGTTGGAATTTGGCAAATTGGACTTCGGATTTGGATTCAGCGCGCGAAAACGATGAAAATGGACTATTCACTTGCTTTTTCCGGAGTCCGGGTGATTCGGCACGTTTTTCGAGGCAAGGGTACTGTTCCGGCACCGGCGGTGGCGGCGCGCGGCGGCCGGCGGCGGCGGAGCGCGGCGGAGCAGGCTCTGGCGGGTGCGCGGTCCACCGCGGAGGCGTGCACCGGTCGCGGGCCAGGTGGCGGTTCCCGGTTGGGCCGGCGCAGCGGGCGCGGTCCACGGGAAAGGCGGGTGTACGGTGGACCGGTGGGGGGACAAGTGGCGCACACCGGTTGGCCGGTCCACGTGCACTCGGTCCACGGTGCACCTGCGGGCGCCTCGGGAAGCGTGCGTGCAGAGGCGCAGGCGGCGGGCGCAGGCGGCACGTGGGCGCGTTGACAGGGTTTTCCCGCGCTCGGGGCCGCCACGTGTTGTCGCAGCGTTGGTCCACGCGTCGCGCAGGGTATGGCCAGCGCGGCTGTCCGCTGTTGCGGGGGCGACGTGGAGGCCCAGGGGACTTCCGGGCTGCTACAGTGCGCGCCTTTGGGATTTTCGGGCTGCTACAGTACGCGCCCGAAAGTGGCATGCGCCCGGAAATCCGGATATATCCGGTATTTCGTGAATTGTTTCCTGGAGCCTATAAAAGCGATCCGAGCTCCCTTTCTTCCCCTTTTTTCGCCATTTCCGAGCCTCCTCTCGCCTGGGTGCCTTCAGCAAAGATGATCCCCGAGTTTGGCTGCATCCTTCTGCAAAGTTTTGGGATTTTTGGTGGCACGCTTATCGAGGTTTCCATTTTTACGGCGCGGCGCGACGCTCGTCCTTTTGGGTTCCCCTTCGTCGCGTTTCGGTGCGCGAGCTCCCCCGGCCTACTCCGACCACCTTTTCGCGTGATTTCTTCGCCGCTGGATTCGCGACGGACAGTTCTACGATCTTGGTATTTTCATCTTTCCCTCATTTCGCGCTTTTCGAGGTGTTTGTTCGAGCTTACTATGACCCCATTTATGTGAAGGGGATTTGGACAGCGGCTTGGTATTTCGGCATTATCTCCGCAACCGGGCATCGTTTGACGACGTGCTTGTACACTTTTTTCATCTACTCGGCGCAAGGAATATCACAGTATTTTTATTGGATTTTTCTGAGTTTTGCCCGAAGGTATATGTTCTTCCCCTTATCTGTAAATGGAATTACAGTTATGTTGCTGTGTGGTTTTGCGCACCTGTACTGTGGAATTTGTAACTCGGCCTACGGGGCTCGGAATTGGACGTGCAGGTACTCGTTTCGAAGGTATCGACGCGAGGATTACTGTGGTATTTTTATGGGATTTTTCTGGGCACTTTCGGCAGGTGAAATAAGCACGACTTTGGGACTGATTTTCAGATTGTGTATACTTGGTTAATTTTGGAATAAAAGTGTAATGTTGAGCCTTATTGATGTACTCAGGGGTGTTTTCAGTTGTTTGGAGCCAAGGCTTGCGCGACTTGTATCGAGGGTGTATTTTTGGCAGATTTTGGACCGTGGGCGTCTACCCACTTCACCGACTTCAGGTTTGCCTTGGTTTAAGCGCTTCAGGTGGGTAAGCTTATTATCAGTAACTGTTTAAGGCAATGAATATGTTGTGGTAAATATAAGTGCACTTGTGGGGATGTCACCCCTCTATGACTGATGCATGCATGTTTAGGGTACATGGTTTATGTTGGTAAGTAGGTAAGCTTGATAATGATATTTGTATAAATGATTGCAAGAATAGTATTTATGAGGTATACTGAGGACTTGCATGACTTAGACATCTATGTGATGATTAGTGTAAGCTTACCTAGGATAATGTTACCCTATGAAATTATGTAACATGCCATGTTAGCACATAGCCTTTCATGTGGTTGGTTTATGCTTTGGGACAGGATTTCGTAGCTATGTGCGGATTTGTACTCTGAGGAGTTATTATGATCATTCTGTTGATGGACCCTAGATTGTGGACAGGTCTAGTTTTTGGGATTCTGGCATGTTGTTTATTCCTAAAGGATCTATTATTATGCTTTACCCCCCTTTTATTTCCTTGAGGACATTTTGCATGCTTGTATGGTCATGTAGTTAGGCCATCTTTTACTGCTGCACTACTTATGGGAACTTGACTTAGGAGAAACCATGCTTTTCCTTTCTCCGCCTTTGCTAGTCAAGTGGTCAGTGTTGCTCGGGTTCGAGCAGGGGTCTGGATAGGGTAGTCAGGACTTCGTGTCTGGGACAGGTTGGCTTAGTTGTGGGGCTTTGCGGCAACCGCGGATATTGGGCGGTTGACCGGATGTTTCTCTATGCACCTGATTGGGTATCAGTTTTCTTTAGTGGATGGAGTTTCCCACTTATCGTTTAGTGCATCCGATTGAGGTCGGGTCTTTCCTTGGTGGTTGAGTTTTCCCACTTTGATCAGATTGATGATCAAGTCCTGCTGTTTTGAGATACTGGTTATGTGATGACTGAGATGCTTTACTCGTGTGGGTAGCTCCCCTCGAGTGCCGCTCCGGAGTAGGCTTCAGACCGTGTTGGGTTCCGGTCAGACCGTGTTGGGTTCCGGTCAGACCGTGTCGGGTGCCGGTCAGACCGTGTTGGGTTCCGGTCATTTGGACAGTGGAGATACTGAGTTCGGGAGATTGGTGACAGAGCAGGCAGTACCGGGTTTTATACCGGTTCATTCGATTGAGTTTATTTCGGTCAAATACTTTTATTGTTACACTCGTGCCTGGGGGCCGAGTGCAGACTGGTAGTTGAGTTTAGAGCAGTGCTAGTATTGTTGAGAGCCGTCTGGTTGACGGTGGTCCCGTGTTGTTGCGAGTACTTTGACCGCTGTGTGAGAGGTTGAGCATCTTGATTCTATCCGTTCTGAGAGAGAGCGTGGATTTTGACCATAGCCTGCATGATCCTCTACTCGATAGCGAGCTAGTCCTTTTGGACGCCCTACGTAATTCCTGCCCGTCAGCGGGAGGTGGTTGTAGGCGGGCGCAGGTTTGACTGGACCAGATGTGGCAGTCAGCTCGATTGGGTCGATGGTGCACTTCATGTGCTAGTGGTTGCATACCACTGTTTGGTTCTCCCCCTTTTAGCCTTTAGTTAGGGGCAGGGTAGCTGTCGAGAGTCTCCAGCCTACTCATTTCAGTCTTATGACTTGGGTTAGTTTTTGTCTCTTGAGGACTTGGTGGGCAGGACGTCGGGTCTGGCGGTGGTACCCACTGAGAACTCCCTTTTTGGAGTAGTTCTCACACCCTTTGGGGGTTTCCCCCCTTTTTTCCTCTCCTCTCCTTTGTTTTGCAGAGTCTTAGCGGGTGTTGCCGACTCTGCGGATGTTGATCGTGCGAGGGAGTCGCGAGCTAGATCCCTACCCGTCGTTGGTGAGTAGCGGTACCCTTCAGAGGAGATCATCAGTGCATTAGTTGTTTCTTTTTCCTCTTTTGAGAGACTATTGTAGTGAGGATATTTTGTATTGAGAGACTGTACACTGTTGTATATTGGAGTTACCTCCCGGTTGGGTTTTAGAGCTTGTACTTGAGGATATGTATTATTATATTTTGGGAGGCAGACAGTGTTGATTTATTTCCAGTTGTACAGTGATTGATTTTAGTTACAGCAGATTTTTATTTATAGCTCTGATATCAGTTTAGTTGTAGTACTTTTCTTGCAGGTAGGACGCTTCGCTTATGCAGGTTGGCATAGGTGGCGGATCTGTTTGGCGGGCCCGGGTCGCAGTTTCGACCCCGGGGCGTGACAGGATTAGATCTGAAAACAATTGTTATGTTGTTCCTAATAAAATTTCAGAAAATTGCAACATAGCCTCTTTGAATAATGAAACTCTTTGGCATGAAAGGCTAGGTCACATAAATTTTAAGGAACTTGCTAGAATTTCAAACAAAGACATGGTTAAGGGTGTTCCTAAACTTTCACTTAAACAAAACATTGTGTGTGGTGGTTGCCAAAAGGGAAAACAATCTAGGACTACACACAAGAACTTGAACCACGTTGGTACAAACGGGCTTTGGAACTTTTGCACATGGATTTAATGGGGCCAACACGTCAACAATCTTTGGGAGGTAAATGGTATATTTTCTTATTGGTTGATGATTTCTCTAGATACTCATGGGTAGCATTTTTAAAGAGAAAGCTGATACTTTTGACTCTTTTCACGAGATTTGCCATCGTATTATGATTGAAAAGACTGAAAAGATCATTCGTGTTAGAAGTGATAGAGGTGGAGAATTCATAAATTCTAGATTCATTGATTTTTTGCACTTCCAACGGCATTAAACATGAATTCTCAGCACCCTATACACCTCAACAGAATGGTGTAGTCGAGCGCAAAAATAGGGTTGTACAAGACATGGCACGTGTTATGCTTCATAGCCGGAATTTACCGTTATATTTTTGGGCTGAAGCTGTGAACACTGCAGTCTATGTTATTAATCGAGTTTATTTGCGCCCGGAAACTTTAAATACACCATATGAAACTATGGTTTTGTAGAAAACCGAACATCAAATATTTTCGTATCTTGGGAGTCGGTGTTACATTTTACGTGGACCGCGAAAATCTTGGAAAATTTGACTCTCGAATTGACGAAGGATCTTTATGGGTTATTCAACAAACAGTAGAGCATATCGGGTATTTAACTTAGAATCTAAAACGATTGTAGAATCTATAAATGTTAAAGTAGATGAAGCTTTTCACTTTGCATCTGATAAATCTACCCTTGATATCTCTCTTGATGATGATGCTCCTGTAAATGCATCTTCTCATAACAATTCTTCCGATAATGATGATGCATCTAATGATTCTTCAAGTTATCTGATGTGCAGGAATCATCTCATGTACCTCCGACTACCTCCGTTACCTCAAATGTTACGAATCTCCAAGGATCATCCTGAATCAAACATTATTGGAGACCCACAAGAATGAGTCAGAACTCAGAGACAGTTGATTTGTGGATTCGCTTGTTACGTTTCCTTAATCGAACCAAAGAACGTCGATGAAGCTCTTCAGGATGACTACTGGATTGAAGCAATGCAGGAAGTGCTCCATCAGTTTGAACGAAACAAAGTCTGGGAACTAACAAAGCCTCCGAAGCAACACAATGTGATTGGTACTAATGGATTTTCAAGAACAAGAAAAATGAGGATGGTACCATCATCAGGAACAAAGCACGTTTAGTTGCTCAAGGCTACTCTCAAATAGAAGGTATAGACTTTGATGAAACTTTCGCCCCCTGTAGCTAGACTCGAGTCCCTTCGTATCCTATTTGCAATTGCTTTTCATTTTAAATAAAACTTTTTCAAATGGACGTAAAGAGCGCGTTTTTTAAATGGGTTTTTAATGAGAAAGTTTATGTGGCTCAACCGAAAGGTTTTGTAGACCTTAACTACCTAACTATGTTTTTCGTTTGAAAAAGCTCTTTACTGTCTAAAACAAGCACCGCGAGCGTGGTACGAAAGGTTGACGAAGAACCTTTTGGAGAAGGGCTATACTCGAGGGGGAGCAGATAGGACTCTCTTTGTGAAGCATTATCAAGATTATTTCATTGTAGCACAAATCTATGTCGATGACAGCGTATTTGGTGCAACAAGAGATAATGATGCTTCTAGATTCTCTAAAACCATGGAAAAGCGAATTTGAGATGTCCATGATGGGCGAATTGACATATTTCTTGGATTGCAAGTGAAAACAAAGTGACGATGGCATCCATTCTGTGTCAATCCAAGTATGCAATGGAGTTGGTCAAAAGGTTTGGTTTTAGAAAATTCTAAAGATTTTCCGACTCCAATGGGAACTAGCAATAAGGGATTAGGAAGTGAATCTCTTAGTGAGAATGTAGACGAGAAACTTTATCGCAGCATGATTGGAAGTCTACTTTATCTCACGGCTAGTCGCCCGGACATATCCTTTAGTGTTGGGATCTGCGCGAGATATCAATCAGCACCAAAGGAGGTTCACCTGAAAGCGGTGAAACGGATCATCCGGTACATCAAAGGGACAATAAATTTCGGAATTTGGTATCCTATGGGAACAAGTCTAGATATTGTAGGATACTCAGATGCCGATTGGGCAGGATCAGTGGATGATCGGAAGAGTACGAGTGGTGCATGTTTTTATCTTGGCCATTGCCTTGTTGCATGGCATAGTAAAAAGCAAAACTGCATTGCACTCTCGACTGCCGAAGCGGAATATATCTCAGCGGGTAGTTGTTCAACCCAACTCATTTGGATGAAAATGTGTTGAGCGACTTCCGAATTTCAGCAACTTCGGTAACGATTCTCTGTGACAACACCAGTGCTATAAACATTTCCAAAAACCCTTGTTGCACTCAAGAACAAAACACATTGAACTTAGATATCATTTTCTTAGAGAGCTAGTTGAATCCAATATTCTTCAACTTTCCTACATTTCACTGAGGATCAATTAGCTGATTTTTAACAAAACCTTTGGATCAAAAACGTTTTATTCATTTGCGTAAAGCAATTGGAATGCTTTCCTTGAAATAACCTCTTTTTGAAACTTTTGCTTAGGTTAGGTTTTGTTTTTGTGTTTTTGTTCTTTATCTATGTTTGTACAATAGAACATTAATTGAGCATTAGTTATATTGACTTTAACTGCATCCTTTCACATAATTTGAAATTTATTATGTTTTGGATATCATAATAATTCATTTGATGCAATGATCATTTATGCCAATTAAGTCATCTTTGTTTTGATCAAAGTCAATTTCTCTCTCAATGATCTCTTGGTATAGTTTTTATCTTATTTGACTATTTAGTCGAGTATGAAATCGAGATCAATTTTTGGTTGAATACTTTATATTTTAAATAATTGATAGCCAATTGAGGGGGAGTCAAAGAAAAATGTAATATGCTCAAAAGATGTGGAAAGAGTTACATCCCATGAGGAGTGTGAAAACTACCACCACATGGAGGAAAGAGCTACCACCTCGGTCGTCCGAGTACTGTGTGCAGCTACCACATGTATACCAAGCATGGTTGTTCGAGTTGATTAAATAAAATGCTTTTTGGAATACTTGACTCTGTCAAATTCCAAGGTTGGTATAAGGTGGGGATTTTATTGAAAGATGCTCAAAGAGCCACTCCTTACAATAAATTGACTAGATATATTATCTAACTTATCTGGGATTTCAAACATCTATTGATCTTGGTATTTCATTTTCTTTACCAAATTGATGATTTGATAAAGGCATTACTCATAAGATCATGTTAGATGTGATTGAAGTTGTTCAACTTTAAGGGATTTAATTTTTATAAATTTTCGTTTCATTTGTTGGATGTTATTGATAGATTTGACATAATCTATTTCTTTATTATGAAACGATGATTTTTATTTAAAGTTGATACACAAAAGTGCTTACAATCTTTTTCTGGATTTTCTAGAATTTTTCGAAATTTTTCTGAAGAAAAAGTTTGGAGCCGATCCGGACTGGATTATCCGATCCGGATCCCGAACGCAGGAAATCCTGCGTTTAGCTGATCCGGACTGGATTCTTCAGGCAGTCCGGACCGCGGCTAGGTTTTTATTTAGAACAAAAGGGATTTGATTTCTTTTACTACAATCTTTTGTTCAAGAGTCTCCAGAGCTTCTCTCTCTAGATCATCAAGCTTTTGGAGTCTTTCCAACTCAGATCCTTCGGTTCCAAGTGAGTTTACTTGATCAAAACTCGGTTTTTCACAGGTTTACTATATTTCTCTCAAAACGTGATGAAAATCTCATATCTTTTTCGTTTCTGGATGGTTTTTGATCAAACTTCTTTTGAAATAAGAACTCTGGGCAGATTAGTTTTGATTATATGCTAGGTATTCTCATGATAAACAGATTTTTGGCCTTCGATTTCTAAAAATTCGGTTTTAGGGCATATTTTTGAGAATTTTTGAAAATCATGGAATTGATCTATTTTTAAAATTCTTTTTGCAAAACTAATTTGATCCCTAGTCTCTCTACACGATAATGATTGTTTAGGTATAATTTTTCAAATTTTTAAAATTAATAATCTTTTCGTGTTCTTGAGGTGTGCTCACAAGAATCTTCTCTCTTAAGAACTTGCAGCAATGAAGTTTTCATGGATAATCTTCCTACTGGTTGCAATGGTACACACAAGAGCAATCAATAAATTAAAGAGAGCGAAGAAACCTTTTAAAAAAGGAGAACGTGTTCAACTTGAAGATTCGGAGTCTGAACAAGAAAAGGATGAAGTAAATTGGGATGAATTAATGACTGAAGAAGAAAATACTGCTAAGACAACACGAAAGGATTCTGACACATCGAAAGGAAAAACTACCATGGATAGAGGAAAAGCCCCAATGACTTCACCATCCATCTCGGTGAAAGGAAAAGACTAGCTCGACGCTTTGAACGAGCGCGAGATGTTGATGTTAACGAACCAATAGTTCCGGATTCTCCGCCTCGCTTGGAAGAAGTGTCCGTTAATACTGACCGTCTTAGGGCATTTGAACATCGAGAATGCATCGGGGAACGACATGTCAATATTGGTGCTCTTCGGGATCACTCACCAGAGTTCGGGATTCTAATTGAACAAGCTAATCTTATTCAAGTTTGTAGATTCCCGGAATTACTTGGATATTGTTTGCATCGTGTGAGAACCTTTTACACCAATGCAAGACATCTTCAGGAAGATGAACATGGTTCGATGCAGTTCTACACAAACATCCAAGGGATGAGACTCAAAATAACTCCGCAGTTAATCGGCGAAGTCCTTGGAATGGAATCCAACAAATCGTGGATCAACTACTTAACCGGAAGAAGTTTGACGAATGCCATGTGGCAAACCGTTATAAAAGGAATTTGTTTGGAAGAAACTGAATCGACAGATGGTAAAACTATTAAATCCAAACAACTCCGGCTTGAATACCGGTTTCTCAACTTCATCACGTGTTACAACATTCTCCCTAACATGCAGACAAAGGTGGTGAGATGGGATCGACTACTATTCTTGTATCTCCTAGGTCATCCTTCTGAAGACGTGGGGTTGAACATGAACATCCCTTACATAATTTGGAATAGAATATCTAGATATGTTGAGCATCCTCATCCCTCCGAAAGACTTCCTTTTCCTTTGATAATTATGAGGATCTTAAAAAGGTTTCAGATTGACATCAGCTCAACATCATATCAACACTGTTTGGGAATGATAAATGAATCCACCATTGTCAAATCTCTTCATAGACTACCCCATGTTACTCCAACTCCTTCATCCGGAAAGAAACCTTACGTCGGCACATCTACATCTCCGTCACGACAAGCACCCGCGCCAGATGATGAGGCATCGGTCACCTCAATTTACAAGCAGCAACAACGCTTATCTTTTGAACAAGAGCAGATCACCAAAGAACAGAGGCGGATTTCCGAGGAACTTGAGATCATCACGGCATCCCAAATCACATTGACCAAGAGAGTGTCCTCGATGAAGAAATTGATGAAGAAGATGTTTTCGAAAATGGGATGTAGTGCCTCTGATGAATCAGACTCAGATGATTGATTTTTACCTAATCTTTTTTTTTTCTTTATGTGCAGGCTTTTATTTTCTCTTATTTTTCGTATCATTTGAACTTTTTTTAACTCTCCTTCATTTTGTACTTTTGGCTGGATTTTGTGACAAAAAGGGGGAGAGAGTAGAAAGAGAACTTTGAACATGAACATTGTGTGAACATGAAACCTTGAAAGGTAAGTATAACTCAACTTTGGTTTTATAGTGTGATTTGATGCATGCCTCAGCTAACTATTCGACTAACTATTTGGGCATGTAATATAACTAACAAGTTGCTTGTTGACTAACCTTTCTGTGACATTTGGATTTTTATTGCTTAGAAGATATGTCGATTTTTGATTGTGAGTCTCTTACATATCTGAATTTGAAAATGTCATGATGAGTATAAACTCTATCTCTGTGTTTGGTTTTGATTGTTGAAAATTCTTGAGGTTACTAACGATCTTTTGTGTCAAGAATGATTTCTTTTGCAGAGATTACAGATGTCTAAGTCTAGAGTCTGTTTTAGGAGTTTAACTCATGTATTTATCTTTATTTGGATCTTCAATGTAAATTTTTGTTGTATGGTGATATCAACAAAAATATCTTTTTGAATTTTCTTGAGTGGATTTGTGTTTTGTCACGAAACCGCCAAAGGGGGAGATTGTTACGGAATTTGAGTTGGCGTATTTCGTGAAATTGGTTAAGTCTTGAAGATTGAAGATGAAGAAAGTTGGATCATATACCTCAATCTCAAAAAGAAGAATTCAAAAGGATCAGGTACGTTTAATTAATTAATTTTGATGATCCGAATACTTCTTATAGTGTAGAACACTTGGATGAATTTTTTATTGCATAAAAATCAAAAACTGGACATTCCATATGTTCAGAGTCCGGATCGGGCTTTACAGTCCGGACCCCGAACATAGGTTAGTTCGTGCAGAATTTCAGTCCGGACCCCGAACGTGGAATTTGCAAGAAATGCATGAACAGTCCGGACCGTGGATTTCAGTCCGGACCCCGAATGTCGTCTTTTCTGGAAATTGTCTGTTTCGCTGAGACAGTCCGGACCGCCCATTCCAGTCGGGACCGTCGTCCTGTAAAATTCAGAAATAGTTAGTTTTTGATGCTTATCTTCTTCCAATGGTTTCTAACCTATAAATAGACCCTACGATTCATTTTAGGGTAACACGGAAAAAGACGACCGAAATAGAAAAATCCACATATAGAGAAGAAAGGGAATCAATAGATTAAATTCTATGTTTCTTCATCTATATTGATTAATTTGATTCTAGGTTTTCCAAACTCAGATTTTGAGTAGAATCAAATTAATGAATACTTAGATGGTATTTCCGATCTATTCTAATCTAAGTATTCGGCGGATCATCACCACCAAAAACAACGATTTTCCCAAAATCGGCGCGTGGACTCGCGTGGCCTTGTGGATTCAAGGTGCAACCGCTCTCGTGGATTCGGAGCGAGGTACGTTCGTGGATTCGAAGCGTGCTATTGGGTGAAGACCGTGGATTCGGTCGGACGTCGTGGACTCGACGTTGGACGCCGTGGATTCGGCGTTGGGCGCAGATCGTGGATTCGAGAAGCGTTGCGGAGCGAGCGAGAAGATCAACTAGGAGCGTATGGAAAAGGTTGAGTCGTAAGTGTGTACGGTAAATCACCTTGTACGTGTTTTAATTCTAGTGGATTTCGCCGTGTGATCGGTCCTGGTTTTTTTACTCCGGTTTGGAGTTTTTCCACGTAAAATCTTGCGTGTTATTTTCATTCCGCATTGGGTTTTAATTGCGCAATGATTTTTGTTTGAGTGGTTATGGTTTACAACCTCACCCCCCTCTAGGTGTTTTTTCCCCTATTTAGATCCAATATACATAACCCATCAACCCAAACTCTATTTTTAACTCACAATATCCAGAAATAGTGTATTTCGCACAGTTTTTCGCCCTGAGTCCATTTTTCTCGGCCATTTTGGCGAATCGATGGTCCCGACATACCAAAAGTTGCTCAAAGCCTCTCCAACCATACCTCTACAACCCCGCACTTCGGTTTTATCTACTTTATGCAGTTTTTCGCACTGGATCTGAGTTTCGCGTCCTTTTCGCGCACCGTCAACTCTAACACACCCAAAATGTGCCGACGAGCTACCAATCCACTAGTAACCCACCCCAAAGATTTCGGTCTTCACATCCTCCCCCACTACAAAAGTTTTCGTCCTCGAAACTAAACGTCTTTCTCTGATCTCAACAGTAGGGTGCGCAAGTCCTCATGGCATCCATCACAAGTTGAAGGTATACCCTCACTATCTATCAATACTGCGCACAGTAGTATCGAGTATCTATCCTCCACTCTCTGAGTCAAAGAACATATCTGCCCGGTCCTTGTCCCTCGTATCCTCGAGGCAACACTGATAAAATCCTCACTCTGATCTTACTGAATCTGATCTCAACCCTGTCAAGGTAGGGTCCAACTCTATTTCCCACTAATCTCACTCCATGTACAGTCTCTGCTGCGCTATCTCGCTTCGAAGACCACTCATCTGAATAGGGAACAGGGGGACTGATTTGGTCAAGCATCACAATAACTCTTATGCCTTCACTCCACGCTGCGACTGGTAATCCAGTACCAAACCCATGATCACATGCATGGGTTCTCTTTCCATTCGGCTTGGAAGGCTCGGTCACTTGCCAGCGAGAACCTGATTGTCAGCTTAACTTGCTGTCAAGTTTGACCATAAGAAAGGAACATCCCAAATCTCTATTCATCCATACCCCAGACATTGTGGCCCGGAGGCCTCTATACTCTTAGTACCACCCGAG
>JAQNDB010004387.1:0-24063 GCA_029204045.2 Tillandsia leiboldiana
GAGGGAGTCGCGAGCTAGATCCCACCCGTCGTTGGAGAGTAGCGGTACCTGACAGAGGAGATCTTCATTATATTAGTCATTTTATTTCCCCTTTTGAGAGATTGTTGTAGTGAGGATATGATATGTATTGAGAGCCTGTACACTGATGTATTTATTAGAGATACCTCCCGGTGGAGCTATGAGTTTTGTATCTGAGGATATTGTTCGATTATCATTTTTGGGAGGTGGACATTGTTATACTATTTTCCTGTTGTACAGCGGTTGATTTTATTTACAGCAGTTTTATCTTCTAGCTCTGATATCTGTTAGCTGTAGCACTTTTCTTGCAGGTAGGACGCTTCGCCTATGCGGAGTTTGGCATAGGTGGCGGATCTGTTGGCGTGCCCGGGTCGCAGTTTCGACCCCGGGGCGTGACACAAATCCAGTCCGGAACACCCCTGGTTCATTCCGGACCCCGAAGTGGATTTTGCAGAAATCACATGAACAGTCCGGACCGTGGTTTCTTCAGTCCGGACCCCGAACGTGTTTTCTGGAACATCAACAACCGGCGGAGAGTCATCAGGTGAGAGGGAGTCGGACGAGAAGAAGAACTCGTTGAGGCATATCAACAACTTCTTACGGAATCATAGAAGATGGCCAAACATATAAGAAGTTGAGGAAGCAACGACTTGAGTTCAAGATGAGAATCAAGCTTTAAAGAAAACTTCATGATCTCGAGGAGGAACAAGGACGTTTTATTGGATAAAATAAAATCCTCCAAGAAAAGCTAAACCAATCGGAGACAAACGCTAAATCATATATGGACAAGATTGGTTTTCTAGAAAAACAGTTTGAGGAGATTCATGTCACCAACCAAGCATTGACCAAGCAAGTTCATTAACTCAAATCCGACATACAAAGGCTTTCAACCGTTCCAAGAAACTAGATTGTATGTGCGGATTAGGTCAAACAAGCAAGGTTGGTTTGGGTTCTAAAAAGATCAAACTGTGCATGCTTCAAGTTCCACAATCAAATTGAAAGGAAGAACGTGTCACCTTTGTGGACTTGAAGGACATTTGGTGAAGGATTGCCCGAAAAAGAGAAAGAAAAAATCTTCGGCAACTTCATCTATAGAAGGACTCAACGGACTCAAAAGATACATCAAGTCAAAGGAGTTCACTCAACCCACCAAAGGTCCGAGCCACAACATCAATCATACAAGTGGATCATTGCAAGGCAAAGACTTAGTGGATCAACAGTCAAAGCGGACAACCCTGGCCACAACGAATCAAGACAACCCAAAATCCATCGATTTTGGATTCGGAAAGGTGATATCTTTCCTTGTCTTAAGTTCTAAATAGCTTATGACTGTATGTAATGCTTTGATTGGTTTTCCTTTCATATTTTTCTGAATCTCTGCATTACATGTTTTCAATGCTCTTTGTTTTTATGTTTTGTTTTTTTAACAAAAGGTTTTTAATGAACAAGTGCATTGAATAAAAAGGGCTTCACGGTTATTCACTCCAAATTAATTTTATAGGATTATCAACTTTACTCCATAATCATAATCTTGAAGATACTTCATTATAGGAGTTTTTGATATTATAAGCATCAAATTTTAGAAATCATGTGTGATCTTTAGATCTTAATCTATCTCGTTGTGTGAATTCATTGTGATAAACGTGAGACAACCGATAGACTAAAATTTGGAATTTGATTCTTACACGTAAGAGATTGCATTCTTACAAGGGTAAATAAATGAATTGCAAAAGATGTGGAAAGAGTTACATCCGAAGGAGTGTGAAACTACCACCACATGTTGGAAAGAGCTGCCACCACGGGTCGTCCGGTTTGTGTGTGAAGCTACCACATGTTATGGATGCTTGAAAAATATTTATGAAATTTTGTTTAGTTGAAGCTTTCGGAGATTTAAATTCAAAGTTCGTATTTTGAACAATCTCTGGTGGTATAAGGTGGGATAGTTAAAGATGCTCAAAGAGCCACCCTTAGGTATTTAGTGTTTATCTCAATTTGAAAGGGTAGAATTCAAGATTGATGTCACTTGGAAATCTCCGTAAGTCATCTTTGTAAATCCGTTACATCTTGATAGAGTTTGGATCTCAAGATATTTTTGATGACTTGTGTTTGATGAATATAACATGAAAAACGGTTTATAATGTTTTACCTTTATTTTCATGATTTTGGAGTAAATCTTTTTAATTTTATAATTAATTGGATTGAATGACATCTATGTGTCTCATATTATTTTAGCACTTCCCATTGTTTTCTTGATGGAATACAAACGGTAACTCAATGTTTCAAAATCTGGATTTGTTTCAAGAAAACCATTTAGGGGAGTGCTTGTTGGCACCCGGTACGCAATCTGAGTTTTGATATACCGGAACTGATCTTTTAAGCTCTTTTCTCTGATGAACTAATACTGTTTGATTTCCTTTTTCTAGTTTTCACTGTTTGACAATTTGTGACAAAAAGGGGGGAAGAGAAATGGGGGGATGAGATCATCGAGATAGGGGGAGAACGGGAACAGATCTTCGAGATAGGGGAGATGATGAAAAAGGAGCCGAAAAACAAAAAGAACCAAAAGGAGAAGTGGTTGTAGGATTTACATTTAATTTCTAACGACGTAACATTTGCTTTTGATTGGAGTTTTGTTTATGCAGGAATTCATCACTTTAAGCTCCACCGATGTCATACTGACTTTGTTCTCGACTTGGGCCAGCTGTAACTTGGAGTATTGGATCTTTCACGCAAAAAAGTCAATGTTTTGGTGAGACATTGAGTTTCGATTTTTTGGTTTAAGATGAGTGTCTTGACCGTTTTATGTATTTTTGGGTTTTGCACGAAATTGCCAAGGGGGCACGCCCCGGGGGTTGTTTTAGCGGAAACGGTTCATAAAAGTCGAATATTTGACGCGTAAATTTTTTTTTTGTTTAAAAGAGAACCCCTCTTCCCCGGCACGTGCCCAGACCCGCCACACATACAGGATCACTCTGCAAACGGACAGAGTCTCCCCTGTACGTGCACGGCGTAGCGTTCAGTACATGTTCCAACATACACAACCAATCAATCACAACAGTTGTTCACAAGCAACCAGTATCTAAACTAATAAAAGAAGAACATATGGCCGATCAATTTGGAAAGGATAAATCCACAGTTTTGAAAGAGCGCCTACCCGGCGCTTACGTTTTGAAAGCTAGTTTCGAAATCGGCATAAATCAACAAGGTTTGAAAGCGGTGCCCACCCGACACCCAGTTTTGAAATCCCTTTCGCAATCCATAAATCCACAGGGTTTTGAAGCCAGTGCCCACACGACACTTAGATTTTAAAAACGGTTTTCGCAATCTTTTCTTTGGCTTCTGCCTTTTTGATCTTCAAATGGCCAATAGAAATAAAAGGAAAAGTAACGCACAAGGGGCACTAAATGCAACCCGTACCGACATCCACGCCGACCCCACGAGGGTATCGCGAACCTCTCACATAACTACAATGCAATGAAAAGCGAGAAAGAAAAGGAAATACAGTCCAGGGTCCCCAGCGACCCAGCTGCTCCTGTCCCGTCCTCACCACCGCCTACCTCTCCCCCCGTCCGAACCCTGTCACGAAGTGGGATGTCAGTGACGTAAAAGTAATAGAGCAGGAGAATATAATAAAACAAACCGTGAAGACAACCGGAGCAACCACCCCCTCACGGAGGAAAGGCAACCTGTACACCTGTATCCTGTAATACCCGGACACGTCGGACAACTAAACCGACGGTCCACACCGTACCTGCAGAAACCCGACCACGTCGGACAACTAAACCGACGGGTCGCACCGCTCGCACCTCGGCGCCTCAACCCCACCACTAATAAGGGGCCCCACTACGTCACCTCGTGGGTATACACGGGTCATAGACCACTTTTCCGGAAAAGCGCACCCTTTGCGGTGGCCAAACCGCGGGTGCGCGTGTGACAGCCTCGAGCCAAATAACCATAACCATCATCATGTCAGCATCATAATATATATAACAAAAGTAAAACGGCAACATGTATACTCAAAAGTAAAACTGTAACATATGCGATCGAAAGTAACCCGCTATCATGTATAATCAAAGTAAAGGCAATAATACGTGCACTCGAAGGTAGCCCGCCAACATGTAATTATCAAAAGGAAAACGACTGTCGGAAGACCGACGCCAAACACTATGACGAAACCCATTAACATGCATAAGCTATCACCCATCAATATTTAACCCCAGTATACTTAGAATTGACCCCGTCCGACATGATAGAGTTAGATGCTAGGACAAAGAAAATAACACCCACCTGAATGAAGGCCGATCCCGAACTCCCGCTGGACTACCGGGAGGCTGGTGCTGAACTGCTGGGCCCTGAACAGAGACTGTAGTCAGAACTAGACTCACACATACCCATCCCGACGACACGACAGCAACGTGAAGCTTAAACGGGAGAATATCGCCGATTTAGCGATCGAAATCCGATTCCCGGTCAACGAGAACCGTTGGAACCCTAAAGGAAAGTTTAGGAAACATTTATACATTGTTCTAAACAGTATGCAGTGCCAAAATTGCATTTAGACCCCTAGGGTTTCTAGAATTCACATTTTTAGCGTCATTTGAGCGCTGTTTTCGCTCGTTCTTTCAACTGGAAATTATTTTGACGAACCGTCACTTCCAGCGGGTGAAATTTATCTTGCTGAACACCGTGCTCACTCATTTGCGGCAGCACGGGACCCGAGAAAAACTTCGGGCCATAAAATACCTTACTAACATAGCCTTAATGAATTTTTTGTTTCTCCGAGTCTTCAAAACCTAAATCTAACACGAGCATCACGTCCAGTGACCCCAAAACAGCCAGGAATACACTGTCGCGGCTTCTCTAATAGCCCGGAACTTAGTTTTGTTTCAACATTACTTTAAAAGGTTGATTACACTACAACTTTTAATCCGATCGTCAAACAGACGAACTTTGTATATGAAAGTGTCTTTAAACAGTGCAAGGACACTGGGGCTCACCTCCTTTGCAGCCCAGACCTGCTGGTTCCACCAGAAACCAGATCCTTGCAAACATACAAGTTTTCCTTGCTCCAAATTTTAATCCACACAGAACCATCTTGTCTGAAGCGGCAATCAAGCTCAGGGGATTATTTTGAACAACTTTCATATTCAATGTAAACCCTTATTCCAACTAAATCTTCTTTGAGGCATTAACTCAACACCTGGTGGCATGTTATATAAGCATATAAGCTTTATCTTTGCCCGAAACCCAAACTCAGCAAGGAAGCCAATCCGGAGGCTTCTAAGATGGAAGAAAAGCTAGAGCATGGGGTTTAGAGGTTACCTGGGGGGTGGTGCCGGAGTTCAGACCGGCGGGGATGGCCGGAGCCGAGCTCGGATGAAGCCTCGGGTGCAACTCTGGCGATCACTGACCCGACGTCAAGATCCCCATGCAAGTGATGGAAGGATCCTACAGCCCACAGGAGCTCACCATTACGATTTCCGGGTGTCCGGAGCGACGGCAAGGGCGCGGCGGCGGAGCTCGGCCGAGGATCAATGGCCGTTAATGGCGGATTCCGGCCGAGGGACTCCGGGCCGGTGCAACTTGGACCAACAGGTTCCAGTAGGTGCCAGGAAGCTTCTGGTGGCAGTGGCCGGCGGTGGGGAGGCAGCGGCGGCGCCGGGACGGCCGAGCTCGGCCGAGGTTGAAGAAAGCCCGAAACTAGGGCACGGCCGATCGAGCCCGATCCTTCACCGATGTCCCTCCAACTTCGTGGAGATGCTAAAGTCGGTGAGAAAGTCGATCTCAACGGTGCTGATCGCTGGTTGGACGGCCGGATCGCGGCGGCGCACGGGATCGGCCAGGAAGGCGATAATTCCGGTGATAGCGCTCCCGCCGGCGATCGGGACGGCGGCAGCAGCCCGGGCTGCAACCGGATGATCTCCTCGACGTCAGAAACCCAATGATCGTGTCCATGGGCCAAATTAAAATGGAAGGTTCCAAGATATTACCTCGTCGGAAAGTTGGAAGAAGAAGGGGTTGGCCGCGGCGGCGCGCGGCGGCGGCTGTGGACGGTCCACCACAGCTCGGTTGCAGCTCCACAGGGGAACCCTACAGACGCGTTCTTGATTGCCCAAGAGCTTCTGTGTGGAGCCTACTCCTCCCAACCCGAGATGAAGAAGAAACGGCTTCACCTTCTTCTCGGCGAGGGGAGGCGGCGGCCGGTGCGGGGAGGTCCGTGGAGTGCGGCATAGGAGAGGAGGTGGTTGGGTGCTGCGGCCAGAGGGGCTGTGGGTTTAGGGTTTGTGGAGAAGCCCTAGCTATACATGTGTATATATATTAGGTATGTACAATTTCGGTTTAGTCCCTCTAAGCTTTGCCATTTGCTATTAGGTCCTCTACAGTAGTTTTCCCTTGCACTTAAGTCATAATCCAAGAACTAGCACGCAAAACGAGGCAACTTTAATAGGGTTTTATGTGCAAAAAGCCCTATTTTCTCCGTATTTCACGCTTTTCGAGACGTTCTGCTCGTCGAAACGAAAATGGACTGCGCCATGACGTCCGGCTCGACGAGACCTATCAGGTAGCGATTTTTGATTTTCGAGAAACTGCCCGAATAAAATTGCGGTCCATAAAATACTGTCACGGAATACAGTTATCGTGCTTTTCGAGACTCTAGAGTCGTCAAACAGAATTTTCGACTACGCCATTGCGTTCAGAATATCGAAACCGTTCGAAATGACTACCTGGATCACTATATTCGGATTCCGAACAGTGAAATAGTCAATGTTGTATTCGTCGGGGTCTCGAAAACCAGGGTTACTGTTCATCTACAGTAACTCACTTAAGTGCACTACAGTAACTCACTTAAGTGCACTGTGCGCAGAGGACGCTGGTACATTGGTCGCGAGATTCGTCCACTTCTTAGTTGAATTCTGGAAGATCCGACCGTCAGATCGAAAAGTGCTGAATATGAATCTCGCTCAGTTCGACGAGACGATCGCAACGGTCAACTCGGATTTCCAAGATCATGTCCGGATTGGAAAGTAGCCTTTTTGTCTCGTAAAACGTGCAACTCGCACACTGGCAATTGACTAATAAATCAACATAGGTCTTTTGAAAACAAAACCAGGTCAAAAATTCACTTTTTGACTATTTATTAAAATAAAATATTTCGAGTTTTTACATCACTTACAACTTAAAAGAAGTTTCGTCCCCGAAACTTACAACTTAAAAGAGTTTCATTCCCGAAGCTTACATCCTGAAGTCATACTCTATGAAAATGCTCAAAAAGTTTATTCGAGGGCTACAAGTCAGTCGCAAGGTATCGACAACTCTAAGGCTACTAATTTAGACCCAATCTGATACTCCCCATTACAGGGCAGAGTATTTCCTCAGTTCTTTCGACAGTCCGTTGCCTGCAGCCAACGTGCTTACCAAAAGGAACAGCGAAATACCATAGATCTGTCGCCAACAACTAGTTGGGGACGCAACTCCTATCAGAAGGTATATCACATACCTCCCAACACGATCTCAGTGCTAAAAACATAACCTTTATCAAGGATTACTACCACCTCGTGGTCACAAACATCACCATGACTAACACATAGGCGAGTCCACGTCGATCCACAAAATC
This sequence comes from Tillandsia leiboldiana, assembly GCA_029204045.2. Taxonomy (NCBI): domain Eukaryota; kingdom Viridiplantae; phylum Streptophyta; class Magnoliopsida; order Poales; family Bromeliaceae; genus Tillandsia; species Tillandsia leiboldiana. The sequence goes on from JAQNDB010004387.1 coordinate 7,634, forward strand.
TGTGCAAAAGGTGGGGTCAATTTGCATCCGCCCCAAACAGGGTTACCATCCGGCCCATAGGCCATTGAATTATGACACGGGGACACTGAAGGATCAACAACTTGTTCATCCTCTAAGCAAACTGTGAGGCTAGTGCAATATTAACAGTCATCTACTGCTGTGCCATCAGCTGGACGATTACGACAAGAACAGTGATTTAACCCTTAACCACTGTAACTGATCCGAGCACTCTGGCTCCATTCAAACATCAAGCCCACAGCCGAAACCATGACCGCGGCTAACCCTGCAATAACAACGATCCCAAACCAGAGTGCGTACGACTAATAACCGAAACAACGAGACTCAACTGTGTGAAGCACACCTGAGCTCCAAACCACTATGCCAAATACCCTGCGCTCTCTCGTGAACACAAGTCATCCTAGGGTTCGTTCCTAACCAAATACCCAGGTATCGGATCGGAAAGGCGGAATTGTGCATCGGAAACTGTGCAATTCACGCGCCGGCATGCAAATCGCTAAGGTTAGATCTGCTTCCTCGCCCGCAAGCACACTAGAATTTCTCGAGCGCTACATCACTCACACCTTAAAAGAAGTTTCATCCCCGAAACTTAAATACGCCAGGAATCCAATACATGGGGAAAGTGGCCAAACATGTCCGACTTGCGCTTCCCACTGGCCTTGCGCCCCTCGTGATCTGTACTGCTTCACAATCACAAACTCGCAACCCAAAACCTCAAGACTATGCCTTGGTCATGGGGAGCTGGCGACAAAACCCAGGGAGCACGGTCCTACTTCCGTCTTGGCACCCAAGGGGGTGCGACACTCAGATTAGCCTCTACCGCACGGTCCCAATCCATTGCCTTTCCAAGCACCATACACTGAGCCGAGCTGCGTACCCCCAGACCAACGATCACATTCCCACTAGGAGTACTTAAGCTCTAGGTCCGCTCAACAAAAGGAAAAATCAACCCCAAACGAACAAGATTTGCTAGTCCCGGTGGTCTCTTTTCTCAACCCCAGGGGGAATCCCAAGACCCCCACAACAACACTACTACACGAGCCCAAGCAACACGACTACATAAACGCGACAACCGAGCTAAAACGAGAAACAAAACTTAACCCGTACTCACACACCCCACAAGTTAGTTCTAGACTCCGCTAGTATAGCACTTAACCAACTATCTAGAAGACGGGACATATACTTTTCCCCCGCTCCCCCGATCACTCGCGTTCTACGCTTCTATGCCTTATTCAATTCATTCATTCGTAGCTAAGTGTGGTATCTCCGTGGATGTCGGACACTGACTCTGCGTCCCCGGCCGATGATCTAGTACGGGCCATGTCTGTCACACATCACAAGAGTCAACTTTAGACTACCCAACTAACAACAACCATAAAGTGAGAGAAAGGACTCAACATTTTCCCCCCCCCCTCAGTCACTCACGTTCTACAGTCCTATGCCCTACCCATTTCATTCGTATGTAGGCATGTGAGGGTTGTCCACGGATGTCGGCACTAACTGTTGTGATTGAAAGAACGCTCTGATACCATTTAATCTGTCACGCCCCGGGGGTTTGTTTTAGCGGAAACGGTTCATAAAAGTCGAATATTTGACGCGTAAATTTTTTTTTTTGTTTAAAAGAGAACCCCTCTTCCCCGGCACGTGCCCAGACCCGCCACACATACAGGATCACTCTGCAAACGGACAGAGTCTCCCCTGTACGTGCACGGCGTAGCGTTCAGTACATGTTCCAACATACACAACCAATCAATCACAACAGTTGTTCACAAGCAACTAGTATTCTAAACTAATAAAAGAAGAACATATGGCCGATCAATTTGGAAAGGATAAATCCACAGTTTTGAAAGAGCGCCTACCCGGCGCTTACGTTTTGAAAGCTAGTTTCGAAATCGGCATAAATCAACAAGGTTTGAAAGCGGTGCCCACCCGACACCCAGTTTTGAAATCCCTTTCGCAATCCATAAATCCACAGGGTTTTGAAGCCAGTGCCCACACGACACTTAGATTTTAAAAACGATTTTCGCAATCTTTTCTTTGGCTTCTGCCTTTTTGATCTTCAAATGGCCAATAGAAATAAAAGGAAAAGTAACGCACAAGGGGCACTAAATGCAACCCGTACCGACATCCACGCCGACCCCACGAGGGTATCGCGAACCTCTCACATAACTACAATGCAATGAAAAGCGAGAAAGAAAAGGAAATACAGTCCAGGGTCCCCAGCGACCCAGCTGCTCCTGTCCCGTCCTCACCACCGCCTACCTCTCCCCCCGTCCGAACCCTGTCACGAAGTGGGATGTCAGTGACGTAAAAGTAATAGAGCAGGAGAATATAATAAAACAAACTGTGAAGACAACCGGAGCAACCACCCCCTCACGGAGGAAAGGCAACCTGTACACCTGTATCCTGTAATACCCGGACACGTCGGACAACTAAACCGACGGTCCACACCGTACCTGCAGAAACCCGACCACGTCGGACAACTAAACCGACGGGTCGCACCGCTCGCACCTCGGCGCCTCAACCCCACCACTAATAAGGGGCCCCACTACGTCACCTCGTGGGTATACACGGGTCATAGACCACTTTTCCGGAAAAGCGCACCCTTTGCGGTGGCCAAACCGCGGGTGCGCGTGTGACAGCCTCGAGCCAAATAACCATAACCATCATCATGTCAGCATCATAATATATATAACAAAAGTAAAACGGCAACATGTATACTCAAAAGTAAAACTGTAACATATGCGATCGAAAGTAACCCGCTATCATGTATAATCAAAGTAAAGGCAATAATACGTGCACTCGAAGGTAGCCCGCCAACATGTAATTATCAAAAGGAAAACGACTGTCGGAAGACCGACGCCAAACACTATGACGAAACCCATTAACATGCATAAGCTATCACCCATCAATATTTAACCCCAGTATACTTAGAATTGACCCCGTCCGACATGATAGAGTTAGATGCTAGGACAAAGAAAATAACACCCACCTGAATGAAGGCCGATCCCGAACTCCCGCAGGACTACCGGGAGGCTGGTGCTGAACTGCTGGGCCCTGAACAGAGACTGTAGTCAGAACTAGACTCACACATACCCATCCCGACGACACGACAGCAACGTGAAGCTTAAACGGGAGAATATCGCCGATTTAGCGATCGAAATCCGATTCCCGGTCAACGAGAACCGTTGGAACCCTAAAGGAAAGTTTAGGAAACATTTATACATTGTTCTAAACAGTATGCAGTGCCAAAATTGCATTTAGACCCCTAGGGTTTCTAGAATTCACATTTTTAGCGTCATTTGAGCGCTGTTTTCGCTCGTTCTTTCAACTGGAAATTAATTTTGACGAACCGTCACTTCCAGCGGGTGAAATTTATCTTGCTGAACACCGTGCTCACTCATTTGCGGCAGCACGGGACCCGAGAAAAACTTCGGGCCATAAAATACCTTACTAACATAGCCTTAATGAATTTTTTGTTTCTCCGAGTCTTCAAAACCTAAATCTAACACGAGCATCACGTCCAGTGACCCCAAAACAGCCAGGAATACACTGTCGCGGCTTCTCTAATAGCCCGGAACTTAGTTTTGTTTCAACATTACTTTAAAAGGTTGATTACACTACAACTTTTAATCCGATCGTCAAACAGACGAACTTTGTATATGAAAGTGTCTTTAAACAGTGCAAGGACACTGGGGCTCACCTCCTTTGCAGCCCAGACCTGCTGGTTCCACCAGAACCAGATCCTTGCAAACATACAAGTTTTCCTTGCTCCAAATTTTAATCCACACAGAACCATCTTGGTCTGAAGCGAGCATCAAGCTCAGGGGATTATTTTGAACAACTTTCATATTCAATGTAAACCCTTATTCCAACTAAATCTTCTTTGAGGCATTAACTCAAACACCTGGTGGGCATGTTATATAAGCATATAGCTTTATCTTTGCCCGAACCCAAACTCAGCAAGGAAGCAATCCGGAGGCTTCTAAGATGGAAGAAAAGCTAGAGCATGGGGTTTAGAGGTTACCTGGGGGGGGGGTTGCCGGAGTTCCAGACCGGCGGGGATGGCCGGAGCCGAGCTCGGATGAAGCCTCGGGTGCAACTCTGGCGATCACTGACCCGACGTCAAGATCCCCATGCAAGTTGATGGAAGGACTCCTACAGCCCACAGGAGCTCACCATTACGATTTCCGGGTGTCCGGAGCGACGGCAAGGGCGCGGCGGCGGAGCTCGGCCGAGGATCAATGGCCGTTAATGGCGGATTCCGGCCGAGGGACTCCGGGCCGGTGCAACTTGGACCAACAGGTTCCAGTAGGTGCCAGGAAGCTTCTGGTGGCAGTGGCCGGCGGTGGGAGGCAGCGGCGGCGCCGGACGGCCGAGCTCGGCCGAGGTTGAAGAAAGCCCGAAACTAGGGCACGGCCGATCGAGCCCGATCCTTCACCGATGTCCCTCCAACTTCGTGGAGATGCTAAAGTCGGTGAGAAAGTCGATCTCAACGGTGCTGATCGCTGGTTGGACGGCCGGATCGCGGCGGCGCACGGGATCGGCCAGGAAGGCGATAATTCCGGTGATAGCGCTCCCGCCGGCGATCGGGACGGCGGCAGCAGCCCGGGCTGCAACCGGATGATCTCCTCGACGTCAGAAACACAATGATCGTGTCCATGGGCCAAATTAAAATGGAAGGTTCCAAGATATTACCTCGTCGGAAAGTTGGAAGAAGAAGGGGTTGGCCGCGGCGGCGCGCGGCGGCGGCTGGGGACGGGTCCACCACAGCTCGGTTGCAGCTCCACAGGGGAACCCTACAGACGCGTTCTTGATTGCCCAAGAGCTTCTGTGTGGAGCCTACTCCTCCCAACCCGAGATGAAGAAGAAACGGCTTCACCTTCTTCTCCGGCGAGGGGAGGCGGCGGCCGGTGCGGGGAGGTCCGTGGAGTGCGGCATAGGAGAGGAGGTGGTTGGGTGCTGCGGCCAGAGGGGCTGTGGGTTTAGGGTTTGTGGAGAAGCCCTAGCTATACATGTGTATATATATTAGGTATGTACAATTTCGGTTTAGTCCCTCTAAGCTTTGCCATTTGCTATTAGGTCCTCTACAGTAGTTTTCCCTTGCACTTAAGTCCTTATCCAAGAACTAGCACGCAAAACGAGGCAACTTTAATAGGGTTTTATGTGCAAAAAGCCCTATTTTCTCCGTATTTCACGCTTTTCGAGACGTTCTGCTCGTCGAAACGAAAAATGGACTGCGCCATGACGTCCGGCTCGACGAGACCTATCAGGTAGCGATTTTTGATTTTCGAGAAACTGCCCGAATAAAATTGCGGTCCATAAAATACTGTCACGGAATACAGTTATCGTGCTTTTCGAGACTCTAGAGTCGTCAAACAGAATTTTCGACTGCGTCATTGCGTTCAGAATATCGAAACCGTTCGAAATGACTACCTGGATCACTATATTCGGATTCCGAACAGTGAAATAGTCAATGTTGTATTCGTCGGGGTCTCGAAAACCAGGGTTACTGTTCATCTACAGTAACTCACTTAAGTGCACTACAGTAACTCACTTAAGTGCACTGTGCGCAGAGGACGCTGGTACATTGGTCGCGAGATTCGTCCACTTCTTAGTTGAATTCTGGAAGATCCGACCGTCAGATCGAAAAGTGCTGAATATGAATCTCGCTCAGTTCGACGAGACGATCGCAACGGTCAACTCGGATTTCCAAGATCATGTCCGGATTGGAAAGTAGCCTTTTTGTCTCGTAAAACGTGCAACTCGCACACTGGCAATTGACTAAATAAATCAACATAGGTCTTTTGAAAACAAAACCAGGTCAAAAATTCACTTTTTGACTATTTATTAAAATAAAATATTTCGAGTTTTTACAGGGGGAGATTGTTACGGCTTTTTGTGTTGGCATATTTCGTGAGTTGAGTAGTTGAGTTGTTGAGTTGAGTCGGAGTCTTGAAGTGATCAAATTGTCAATCAGCAATCGAAGACTTAGAGAAGATTCAACAAGATCTCAAGTTGACACTCAGTGTTTTGAGTCTTGAAGATTGAAGTAGAAGAATTGTGGATCAATTACATCAATCTTAAGGAAAATGGATTCGGATTGATCAGGTACGTTTAACTAAATAATTATGGTGATCCGAATACATTTGAGTGGTTTAGAAACACTTGGATAAGTTTTCATTGCTTAAAAATCAAAAACTGGACAAATTGGATGTTTCAGAATTTCTGTTCCTGAACCGATCCAGATCAGAATTCCGATCCGGATCAGAATTCCGATCCGGATCCCGAACCTTGTTTTTTCAGGAATTGCTGAAAAAAGACGACGATCAGGATCGCCGTAAATCCGATCCGGATCGTCATGCGGAAAAATTTCTGTTAAGCCAGTTTTTGATGCTTATCTCTTTCCAAAGGTTTCTAAACTATAAATAGACATTTAGGGTTTCTCAAAAACTACCGATTAATTAATTAAACACTTGAGAGCAACCCTAGAGGCTAGGTTTGTCACGCCCCGGGGTCGAAACTGCGACCCGGGCTCACTAACAGATCCGCCATCTGTACGGAAACTGCCGTACAGACGAAGCGTCTAACCTGCAGAAAGAAACAACTACAGAAATACAGATATCAGAGCTGAAAGTAAACTTGTAAGAACTGAAAACCAAACACTGTACAACTGAAGATAATACAATGTCCATCTCCCAAATACTATCATATACAAAATTCTCTGATACCAACTGTGACGCCCCACTTCCCAGGGGGGTCACCCATCCTAGAACTACTCTAGCTCTAGCACGCTTAACTCTCATGTTCCTCTGATACAGAACTCAAAAGGGAGATATCTCCAATAAGTACATCAGTGTACAAGCCCTCGATACAAGAAAATATCCTCACTACATCAGTCTCTCAAACTGTAAAATAAAGTACAACTCTATACCTCTCTACAAAGGTCTCTCAACAGAGGAAGAAGAAGTAAACTATCAACCGAAGCTCTCCTCTGAAGGGGGGTACCGCTACACTCCAACGACGGGTAGGGAACTAGCTCGCGACTCCCTCGCCTCGGTCCGAAGGATCAGCAACAGGAGCACAGGAACAGAAGAAGAAGTCCCTGGGGAAAAGACACCACGACGGGTGTGAGAACTACTTCCCACAGTAGTTCTCAGTGGGTACCGTCAACAAGCCCAACGGTCTGCCCACTAAGTCTACTAGAGGCAAAAGATAACAGGCAAAGAAATCTGAAAGAAAAGCTGGAACTACTCTACAGCTACCATGCCTCTATCTAGACACTCAAAAGTGGAACAGATGAAAGTAAAAGAGACCACTCGCACCCAAGGTGCTCAATCGACCCAATCGAACTGACTGCCTCATAGGGTCCAGTCAAGCCTGCGCCTGTCGACTAGGAACGCTCCTGCCCACTACCACACATCCACATGAGGACGGGATTTACGTGGGGCGTCCTGTCCTACTAACTCATCCCTCGCGCAAAACTGCCTCAACAGGCCCATCGTTGCCTCAACTGCGGAAAACTGCCTCAACAGGCCGACCATCGTATCCACAGCGGCATCTCAGGACGCGACTCCAACTGAGTAGAACGGCGCGGCATAGAGTATCAAACATTGGCATATGCAGGCTAGTCAAAATCCACGCTCACTCTCAGAACGGTAGGACTCAAGATCCCCAAATACCTCGCACAACAGTCGGAGCACTCTCGACGACTCAGCTGCTCGGCTAACCCGAAACACGAGACACTAGCCTCTCCAACCGCTCGCAGCACAAGGCTCACTGGCTGGAGATACTCCACAGTCAGGAACGACCCACAACTCAGGGTAACAAAACAGGTCGGACAACACTCAACGACCTGGGACCACCGTCAACCCCAACGGTTCCCCACAAGACGGACCGGAAGATACTCGACGGCCCGGGACTGCCGTCTGCGCAACGGCTCCCTCCACGACGGCACAACAGGGAAACAAGACCTCCCGGAACTACCGTTTACCCGAACGGCTTCCGGCACAGATAAGCAACCCGGTACAACTACCATACTCCACTCTGCTCCCAGGCAAGAGTGCAAAAGCATCCCACACTAAAAGCAAGTCCCGACCTCTCGGCCCACTACCCGGGCGAGAAAACACTATGTCCAGGGATGAAGGTACAGTGTGGATGTCTAAGCATAAATAACCCTAGCCCAAGTGAGGGTTTTCTACTAGTCTGGTTACACATACAACATATGATGGGGGTGCTAGGTCAAGTTCCAAGATAACTATATTAACAGATAATAAAAGGAATAACAATTCCTACAATTTAGCATACTACACAATGAAATAACTATCATGCATAGTCCTACATCAGTAGAAATACTGTACAGTCCATAAAACTTGGAGATAAGGCCACCCACCTCGATTTGCCACCAATTGCTCGTAGACACTTGCAATTGGCCTCCACGCAATCCGCACGCAAAATGATGTCCGCTGCCGGAGTCCGCACGCAAAATGGAGCACGGTGCCGGAATCCGCACGCCAAACGGAGTCCGCACGCAAAACGATGTCCGACGACCGTGCCGCCGCCGCCGCAACGGCCCCATCGGAAGCCTCGCGCGCTCCACGAGGCCCGCGATGCGAAACACCATCTCCCACAACCTCCTCCCTCACTCTCCCTCACTCTCAGTTGAAGGAGAAAACGAAAGAGGGCAAGAAAAACACTTGCGGGGAGGAAGAAGAAGAAGAAAAGGAGGGAGAGGGAAGAGGTGGTCCACGGGGCCGGTCCACGGCCCCGGTCCACGGCACGGGCCAACCAGGGAGCCCCAAACCGTCGGTCCACAGCCGGGCGCGTGCGCCGGGTTCACGCACGCGCCCGGGCGCCACGTGGCGTGCGGCAACGCGCCCGCCACACGGGCGCGTTGCACCGCACCACGCGCAGGCGCGGGACACGCGCCCGTTACACGGGCGCGCGTGCCCCCGCGCCCGCGCGGGCGCCAACGGGGGGGCCGCCACGTGGCGGCCCCTGCGCATTCCGCGCTGCGCGCCTGCGTGGCCCCTGTCGCGACCGTACGCCTGCCGTGCCCTCGGGATCCGTGCCGCCAAAAGCTGCTTCGGGATCCACACGCCACCTCGAAAAACGTGCCGCGATGCCTCGAAAAACGCGCACGTCTACCGGACTCCAAATCCAACAAATAAATAGTCCATCCTTAGCGATTTCGCGCGCTGAATCCAAAACGATGTCCATTTCTCCAAATTCTCACCCGAAAATTGCCGAATGCCCACTCGATCCGATTTTCGCGCCGGGTCCATTTTTAAAGTCCGATCTGCCAAATTCCAACTCTAAAAATTCCCGAAGGCGACCGGAGAGGTAAACTTTTATCCGGACTTCACCCGGAGTCTAATTTTGACATCTGAATCGCGCGAAATCACTTCTGAACACCCGACGGGTCCTCCAACTTCCCACGGGGTCTCAATTAAAGCCCGAAGTCCACCACTTGTGTCCAAATTGCGCGCAACCCACGCAGGCCTCCAGTGATGCAAGCAAATCCCAAATTGCATCACAAATCCATTTCTGGGCCCCCAACACGCGCACCAACACCCCCAACGGCGACCGAAAGCTGCCCAACAACCAGCAACCCTGCGCGGGGGATTCCGGGACCTCACATCCTCCCCCACTAAAAGAAAGTTTCGTCCTCGAAACTAGATCAAGCCCATCAGGAGTCAAGAATACCACTGCTAGGTATCTAACAATACGCCTCCAGCTCCCCCGCTCGCTCCTCGTGATTACTCCGCAACAACAACAATAAGTACGGTATTACCCGATGTGCAATTCTCTCATCTCTCGAGCCAAAAATTGCAACGGGCGTCCCTCGTACTCCAATAATCACAGATCTAAAAGGGGCAAGTAATCACGGGCGAGGAAAACACATCACTACTGAGCTGAGACGTGAAAAACCAATGGCTCCATTAAAAGGCTGGGGGAAAACTAAAATAACCACAAGTGTAATACGCACCAAGCCACAACATGGTGCTACCCTCAACAAGACGACCCGAAGCATACCCGCGGACTCGTCCAATAAGGAAGGGAAATCCAATAGGTTGGGGTCTTCACTCGGTCTCTTCCCGATCCAAAACCACCCGAGTGGACTACTCAACTGCCGGCTACCCTCAAAAGGGATCCTCAAGAGACACAATCTCGTGCCACAGTTGGTCGCTCAACATGCTATCATAACCCCAACGGACCCCCGGGTCGAAGTCGATCCCACAACTCATAAAGAACACCCTGACGGGGACCAAACCGTCGGTGAACGGGACTGAAAACTGGCTCACAAGGCGATCATAAAGCTGATGCCCAACTCGTGGTCAAAAGTCCGAACATCCAAAAGACTCTCACCGTTGTGTACCTACAACGTGGCATCACTGCCGTGCACCCACGGCGTGGCATTACTGCCGTGTACCAACGGCGTGGCCTCACTGCCGTGCGCCAACGGCGTGGCATCACCACCGTGTATCAACGGTGTGGCATTACTGCCGTGTATCAACGGCGTGGCATCACCACCGTGTATCAACGGCGTGGCATCACCACCGTGTATTAACGGTGTGGCATCACTGCCGTGTATCAACGGCGTGGCATCACCACCGTGTATTAACGGCGTGGCATCACCACCGTGTATAAACGGTGTGGTATCTCAAGCATCAAGGCCTCAGATCTTCACAGCCCTATACCCAACACTACCTCGAAAACCCGGAGCTGAGGAAGGGCCAAAAGATCAATAGGTAAAAACCAGGGTCCCAACTGCACTGGGCAGGACCAATAACTCCCATCTACGTGCAACACGTGATCAGGTATCTGAACCTTACGAGCACAAGCTAAAGGTCCTATCTCTAGCCCATACATCAATGCAATTGTCCTAGCACTCTCACAGCTATGTCGGAGAACCCTCAACGACTCAACTCACAGCAACACCCCACTCATAGGCGAGAAGAACCGATTGACGCGGCAAAGATCCAAAATTTCCGATAGACCGGTGCCTAGAACCCCAACCAAACAAGAACAGACTCTAGGCTCAGTCTATCAAAGTTTTCGCTCCTTTACCGTTCAGGGATTTGGTCCCTCTCGTTCAAAGCGGAAAACTATGTCAACAAGCAACTCACGGCTGGAGACGCTCCCGGTAGTCCATCAGGACGAACTCGTCGCCACCAAATCTCTGCGTCCTGTCGGATCATCTCAATCTCACTAAAATAACCACCTGGTAACTCGGTCGGAGGTGAAAATCGCCTCAACAGGCCAAACCTTCGCCACTCACTAGGCGGCATCGCCACTCATTGGGCGGCATCGCCACTCACTGGGCGGCATCACCCCTTACTGGGCGGCATCGCATCTCGTAGCTCGGCCAGTGGAAAGTATCCTCCTGGTAATTCGGCCAGGGAAAAATGTCCTCCTGGTAACTCGGCCAGGGCGTGCGCCCACCTGGTAACTCGGCCAGGGGCAACGCATCCATCTGGTTGCTCGGCCAGTGGAAAGTATCCTCCTGGTAATTCGGCCAGGGAAAAATGTCCTCCTGGTAACTCGGCCAGGGCGTGCGCCCCACCTGGTAACTCGGCCAGGGGCAACGCATCCATCTGGTTGCTCGGCCAGTGGAAAGTATCCTCCTGGTAACTCGGCCAGTGATAATTATCCATCTGGTAACTCGGCCAGTGATAATTATCCACCTGGTAACTCGGCCAGTGATAATTATCCATCTGGTAACTCGGCCAGTGATAATTATCCATCTGGTAACTCGGCCAGTGATAATTATCCATCTGGTAACTCGGCCAGTGATAATTATCCACCTGGTAACTCGCCCAGTGATAATTATCCATCTGGTAACTCGGCCAGTGATAATTATCCATCTGGTAACTCGGCCAGTGATAATTATCCATCTGGTAACTCGGCCAGTGATAATTATCCACCTGGTAACTCGGCCAGTGATAATTATCCATCTGGTAACTCGGCCAGTGATAATTATCCACATGGTAACTCGGCCAGTGATAATTATCCATCTGGTAACTCGGCCAGTGATAATTATCCACCTGGTAACTCGACCAGTGATAATTATCCATCTGGTAACTCGGCCAGTGATAATTATCCACCTGGTAACTCGGCCAGTGATAATTATCCATCTGGTAACTCGGCCAGTGATAATTATCCACCTGGTAACTCGGCCAGTGATAATTATCCATCTGGTAACTCGGCCAGTGATAATTATCCACCTGGTAACTCGGCCAGTGATAATTATCCATCTGGTAACTCGGCCAGTGATAATTATCCACCTGGTAACTCGGCCAGTGATAATTATCCATCTGGTAACTCGGCCAGTGATAATTATCCATCTGGTAACTCGGCCAGTGATAATTATCCATCTGGTAACTCGGCCAGTGATAATTATCCACCTGGTAACTCGGGCCAGTGATAATTATCCATATCGTAACTCGGCCAGTGATAATTATCCACCTGGTAACTCGGCCAGTGATAATTATCCATCTGGTAACTCGGCCAGCGCTAATTATCCATCTGGTAACTCAGCCAGGGAAAACGCCCTCCTGGTATCTCAGCCAGGAAAATGCCCCTCCTGGTAACTCAGCCAGGGAAAATTCCCTCCTGGTAACTCAGCCAGGGAAAAAACGCCCTCCTGGCAACTCAGCCAGGAAAAACGCCCTCCTGGCAACTCAGCCAGGGAAAACACCCTCCTGGTAACTCAGCCAGGGAAAATGCCCTCCTGGTGACTCAGCCAGGAGGAAATGCCCTCCTGGTAACTCAGCCAGGGAAAATGCCCTCCTGGTGACTCAGCCAGGGGAAATGCCCTCCTGGTAACTCAGCCAGGGAAAATGCCCCTCCTGGTGACTCAGCCAGGGAAAATGCCCTGCTGGTGACTCAGCGAGGGCGGGGTGTGTCCTTTTCATAACACGATGTCTCAGGGGTATCGCAACCCACTGCAAAACAACAAATGTCAGGACACAACAAGCATACGAACCAATCCAGCGAAAGTCTAAGACATGTCATCCATTCCATAGCATTATGTTGTCTGCAACTAACATAATCGATTAGGAGAATAAACATGCCAAACTCTCATCCCGTCTCTTGGGAGAGGTAAAAACTCAATCAGGACTCTCGCTATAAGTCACGACTCTCACGTAGTCATCCTAATGTCCAACCGCAAGCCTAGGGTTTCTAAGTCCATCACGACCTACAACCTAGGCTCTGATACCACTCTAATCTGTCACGCCCCGGGGTCGAAACTGCGACCCGGGCTCACTAACAGATCCGCCATCTGTACGGAAACTGCCGTACAGACGAAGCGTCTAACCTGCAGAAAGAAACAACTACAGAAATACAGATATCAGAGTGAAAGTAAACTTGTAAGAACTGAAAACCAAACACTGTACAACTGAAGATAATACAATGTTCCATCTCCCAAATACTATCATATACAAAATTCTCTGATACCAACTGTGACGCCCACTTCCCAGGGGGGTCACCCATCCTAGAACTACTCTAGCTCTAGACACGCTTAACTCTCATGTTCCTCTGATACAGAACTCAAAAGGGAGATATCTCCAATAAGTACATCAGTGTACAAGCCCTCGATACAAGAAAATATCCTCACTACATCAGTCTCTCAAACTGTAAATAAAGTACAACTCTATACCTCTCTACAAAGGTCTCTCAACAGAGGAAGAAGAAGTAAACTATCAACCGAAGCTCTCCTCTGAAGGGGGTACCGCTACACTCCAACGACGGGTAGGGAACTAGCTCGCGACTCCCTGCCCTCGGTCCGAAGGCTCATGCAACAGGAAGCACAGGAACAGAAGAAACGAAGTCCCTGGGGGAAAAGAAACCACGACGGTGTGTGAGAACTACTTCCCACAGTAGTTCTCAGTGGGTACCGTCAACAAGCCCAACGGTCTGCCCACTAAGTCTACTAGAGGCAAAAGATAACAGGCAAAGAAATCTGAAAGAAAAGCTGGAAACTACTCTACAGCTACCATGCCTCTATCTAGACACTCAAAAGTGGAACAGATGAAAGTAAAAGAGACCACTCGCACCAAGGTGCTCAATCGACCCAATCGAACTGACTGCCTCATAGGGTCCAGTCAAGCCTGCGCCTGTCGACTAGGGAACGCTCTTGCCCACTACCACACACTCCACATGAGGACGGGATTTACGTGGGGCGGTCCTGTCCTACTAACTCATCCCTCGCGCAAAACTGCCTCAACAGGCCCATCGTTGCCTCAACTGCGGAAAACTGCCTCAACAGGCCGACCATCGTATCCACAGCGGCATCTCAGGACGCGACTCCAACTGAGTAGAACGGCGCGGCATAGAGTATCAAACATTGGCATATGCAGGCTAGTCAAAATCCACGCTCACTCTCAGAACGGTAGGACTCAAGATCCCCAAATACCTCGCACAACAGTCGAGCACTCTCGACGACTCAGCTGCTCGGCTAACCCGAAACACGAGACACTAGCCTCTCAAACCGCTCGCAGCACAAGGCTCACTGGCTGGAGATACTCCACAGCAGGAACGACCCACAACTCAGGGTAACAAAACAGGTCGGACAACACTCAACGACCTGGGACCACCGTCAACACCCAACGGTTCCCCACAAGACGGACCGGAAGATACTCGGACGGCCCGGGACTGCCGTCTGCGCAACGGCTCCCTCCACGACGGCACAACCAGGGAAACAAGACCCTCCCAGGAACTACGTTTACCCCGAACGGCTCCCGGCACAGATAAGCAAACCCTGTACAACTACCAGACTCCACTCTGCTCCCAGGCAAGAGTGAAAAGATCCCACACTAAAAGCAATGTCCCGACCCTCTCGGCCCACTACCCGGGCGAGGATGAAACACTATGTCCAGGGATGAAGGTACAGTGTGATGTCTAAGCATAAATAACCCTAGCCCAAGTGAGGGTTTTCTACTAGTCTGGTTAGGTCAAGATGCCAAGATAACTATATTAACGATAATAAAAGGAATAACAATTCCTACAATCTAGCATACTACACAATGAAAAATTAACTATCATGCATAGTCCCTACATCAGTAGAAAATGTACAGTCCATAAAACTTGGCGATAAGGCACACCCACCTCGATTTGCCACCAATTGCTCGTAGACACTTGCAATGGCCTCCACGCGATCCGCACGCAAACTGATGTCCGCTGCCGGAGTCCGCACGCAAAAAGGAGCACGGTACCGGAATCCGCACGCCAAAACGGAGTCTGCACGCAAACGATGTCCGACGACGCGCCGCCGCCGCCGCAAACGCCCCATCGGAAGCCTCGCGCGCTCACGAGGCCCGCGATGCGAAACACCATCTCCCACAACCTCCTCCCTCACTCTCCCTCACTCTCGGTTGAAGGAGAAAACGAAAGAGGGCAAGAAAAACGCTTGCGGGAGGGGAAGAAGAAGAAGAAAAGGAGGGAGAGGGAGAGGTGGTCCACGGGGCCGGTCCACGGCCCGGTCCACGGCACGGGCCAACCAGGGAGCCCCAAACCTCGCGGTCCACAGCGGGGCGAGTGCACCGGGTTCACGCACGCGCCAGGGACGCCACGTGGCGTGCGGCAAACGCGCCCGCCACACGGGCGGTTGCACCGCACCACGCGAAGGCGCGGGACACGCGCCAGTTACACGGCGCGGCGGTGCCCCCGCCCACCGCGGGCGCCAAACGGCGGGGGCCGCCACGTGGCGGCCCCCCTGCCGCATTCCGCGTCTGCGCGCCTGCGTGGCCCGTCGTGACCGTACGCCTGCCGTGCCCTCGGGATCCGTGCCGCCAAAAGCTGCTTCGGGATCCACACGCCACCCGAAAAACGTGCCGCGTGCCTCGAAAAACGCGCAGTCTACCGGACTCCAAATCCAACAAATAAATAGTCCATCCTTAGCGATTTCACGCGCTGAATCCAAAAACGATGTCCATTCTCCAACTCCACCCGAAAAATTTGACCGAATGCCACTCGATCCCGATTTCGCGCCGGGTCCATTTTTAAAGTCCGATCTGCCAAATTCCAACTCTAAAAATTCCCGAAGGCGACCGGAGAGGTAAACTTTTATACGGACTTCACCGGAGTCTAATTTTGACATCTGAATCGCGCGAAATCACTTCTGACACCCGACGGGTCCTCCAACTTCCCACGGGGGTCTCAATTAAGCCCGAAGTCCACCACTTGTGTCCAAATTGCGCGCAACCCACGCAGGCCTCCAGTAATGCAAGCAAATCCAAATTGCATCACAAATCCATTTCTGGGCCCCCAACACGTGCACCAACACCCCCAACGGCGACCGAAAGGCCCAACAACCAGCAACCCTGCGCGGGGGATTCCGGGACCTCACAAGGTTTTTATCGTTCTTCTTTATAGCCTCTTTTAGGTCAATTCGACGTTTCCTTCAAGAA
>JAQNDB010004388.1:0-24063 GCA_029204045.2 Tillandsia leiboldiana
GATGGGTATGTGTGAGTCCGTCACTGACTGCAGTTTTTATACAGGGCCCAGTTGTTCAGCACCAGCCTCCCAGTAGCCGGCGGGAGTTCGAGGATCTGCCTACATCTAGGTGGGTTACTTTCGATCCGGGTTTTAGCTTTTTGGCCCTCTGGTTGCTTTAGTCCAGTCGGACACTTATTTTGGATTAGCTTATTGATTTGATCTATATGACCCATGATGACTTCATCTATACATCACATGATCTTCCCGATAGACATTGATTCCTCTGGATTGTCATATACACATGCGCTTGACATTATCTGTTACGATTAGTCCCGGTGACTGGATCTATTTGCTAGATGATCATTTCTGATAGACCTTGATCTACATGAGACCATCATATATATATCTGTTCATCAGCTTTTATATTTCTGTACATAGATCTGCATGATTGGATTATACTTGTTGATACTCGTCAGCTTTCATATCCTGATATATAGATGTCATGATCGATTATTCCTGCTAGTTCCATGTCATTGGTCATACTGCTTTATTCAGATATGCATGATTGATCCTGATTGATAGATACAGACAGATGATTCCCTGTTGGGATCTCGGCATGTTGCCGACTACCCGGTCACTAGACCGTGAGCTTGAGCATAGCATGATGATTGCACGCACTCTCTGTACTTCACGAACATGGCCGGGGTCGCTCCCCGTGGAGCTTGTTCTTTACCGGTAAAGTGGTCTTGAGATAGGACCCGTGAGCCCTTGAGTGCAGGGTATGTCAGCGGATCGGGTGCGGATCAGTGGCATTGCCTGAGGTCCTCGTGATAAATATTGGCATTGATGGGATACTTGATATTTTTGTGATTGATGCATAGCCCATATACTTCCATGTACTAGCATGCTTTACTTTTGTTAGATTTGATTACCACCATGATTGATTCTGATACTTCTGTACCCGTTATATAGACAGCATTATGATTATGATACATTCCTCTAATAGGACTGGCACAGATTAGCGGTACCATCGCTGTTCAGTTGTGTTGATTTCCAGCATTTATTATTCGTGAATATACTTTTACCCATTGCATGATTATCACTGTTATATCATGACTTTCAGTATCATCACTTACAGTTCTTATGCTTGACCCTTATAGTCATATCCTGAGTCCAGCATGTATTAGCTGCAATTTCTCTATGATAGATTATTACTGTTATACCTTGATTTCAGCATTAGTCATCTGCAGTTTCCTTATGATTGAGTACCTGCCTACCTTAGCTTATCTGTGGATTATTGATTATCAGTAGTTATGATCTGTTATTTCAGCTTTACCCCATCGACTCTTACTATCCGCAGATTTTAGTACCCAGTAGGTACGATTAGCTATTTCTCGGCTCGTCGTGCCCACTGGGATACATGTACAGTGTATCTCA
The DNA here is from genome assembly GCA_029204045.2 of Tillandsia leiboldiana. NCBI lineage: Eukaryota > Viridiplantae > Streptophyta > Magnoliopsida > Poales > Bromeliaceae > Tillandsia > Tillandsia leiboldiana. The sequence goes on from JAQNDB010004388.1 coordinate 1,420, forward strand.
CACCCCCTGGGTGACCATTTTCCAGGTTCGTCGGGTGGAGGGATGTCGGGACGATCGAGTGAGGCCGTCACGGTAGAGCTGTCCCCCTGAGGATATATATTGATGATTGAGATTCTTGATGATTATAGCTGACTTCTATTTCATAGCATTTCAGTCTCCATTTTGGTTAGATATTTCAGATTGATGCTAGTATGTTTATCGTGGATTATTTATGTTGACTAGTTATTGTTTAGTGAGATAGCATTGCTCTCTGATTGATGATTACTAGCCTAGCCGTGCATGTATAGGGGAGTCTCTGTCCTTGGGATAGAGGATTTCCTATATGTGTGGCGGTCTGTTACGCCCAGTTTGCGAACTCTGATTTTATATAAAAAAAAAAAAAATTTAGACCTGATTTTTAAAACTCGGGGCGTGACAATCCCAAACTATATTTAGCTCACAATTTAAAATAAAATTTTAAATTAAAAAGTATAAATTTTAGTTTAAATTACATAAATAAATTAATATATGATTTTATGTTTTTTAATTTCATATAATTTCATATATTTTTTAATTACATATTAATTATTTTTTTATTTTCCACTAATTCGAATGAATTCAAAATGTAAGTATGCATTTTTAAAATAAATATATCAATTTGAATTTCTATTCGATAAAAAAAATAAAATTTAAAATTCGTATAATTTAAATTTTTTAAAAAATTTTAATTCAAATTGATTATGTAAAAAAAAAAAAAAAAAAAAAAAAAAAAAAAAAAAAATGATTCTTGTCTTGGTTGATATATAGTAAACTATATTATCACGGGCCTAAATGAGTCCGATTCCTGCCTGGCCCGATAGATGCAAAATTTCCACCCCGGTTTGGCCCGCTACAATCCCTGCTCGTATCGAGACTCCTTCTTGGTTTGATCCTTGTCCAATTCCAATCCAAATCCGGCTCGATATCGGTCCAGATCAGGTCCAATACCGGTTTAAATTGAACCAAGTTCTTTTATTTTGGTTTTTCGGAATTTTCACTTATTTATATACAAACAAATAAAATTTATAATTTGAAAACACCTAAAATTCTAAATAAAATAAAAAGTTATACAAAAATAAAGTACTAAAATAAAAAATTATGTTTGATGAATAAGTTGATTTAAAAATAGACATGTTGTTTTAAAAAATGTTATCTTTAAAAATATAAAAAATCAAGTTTTTTTTATAACTGTTATTAAAAAAAATATTATGGTTAAAAATAATCAAAATTTTAAAATTTAAATTATTTATATGCAAAAAATTAAAATTCACAATTAAAATTTGTTTGAATCACATGAAATTCTAAATAAAATTAAAAATATACAAAAATAAACTACAAATAAACTACAATTACATATTAATTGCTTTTTTTTAACTTTCCATATGAATCCAAAAGGTAAGAAATCGTTTTAAAAATAAATGTATCGAATTTGAATTCTCATTTAATTAAAAAATTAAAATTTAATTTTTCTCAATTCAAATATTTTTTAAAATTTTTAATTCAAACTAATTTTCACGGGCCTTAAATGGGTCCGATTCATGGCAGACCCGATTGCGAAGATGATCACCCCCGGTAAGATAGCGGAATACATATTTCTTCATCCAAGATCGCCTGTTTGCATTTACATTATGTCTTGTCACTTGGCAATTTAGAGTCAATGAACTCTAAATTAAGTGAAAGATGAAATAGAGTCAATAGACTCTAGGCCAAATGTAACTAAAGGTTCATAATGTCCTTGGGACATGGTAAACCCTAAGGTTGTTAATTGAGAACAAGTAAAGAAAAGATTAGAAAAGGGCTAAGGCGCCAAAGAAATTGCCAAGTGGCAAGACAAAGTGTAAATGTAAAAGAACAAGAAGTTCAATCTAAATTGGTGTTAAAGACACCCAAACTATCCTAGAGAAAACTTAGGATAAAGGGAAAAGCTTCAGGAAAGTTGAAAGTGGCTTAATAAGCAAGATAAGCGAAATGCTTAAAAGAAGAGAATGTTCAAGGAAAGGTAAAGGAAAAATAAAGTACAATGGGCCGGGCACTACGAAAGGCGGTGCTACAACCTGTTCTTGTTTGATTGGGGTTGTAGGCACCCGTCTTCTGGAACTCTCGGACCCTGCATGGTTATGCATTAAAAAAGAAATAAGATAATGTGGCAACATATCAAGATGTTGGCTGGGAGATGCCGATCACCCTCGACTCCCAGGGGAGATGCCGATCACCCTCGACTCCCTGTGTTGTGACGGGAGATGCCGATCACCCTCGACTCCCTGTGTAGTGCTTGGAGATGGCGATCACCCTCGACTCCAAGTGACTAAGTGGGCACGGCGATGCCGATCACCCTCGACGCCGTGGGCCCGCAGTGTGAAAGTAAAGATAAAAGAGAAAAAGAAAAGCTATCGCTAGCCTTGGACTATCTCGTCTCATGGTAGCATGACTGCCGGGCTGGGGCCCGTTGGGCGAGGTTTTTCCAATGGGCGAGTAGCTTGAGATTAAAACACAAGAATGTGAAAATAATAAAGAGGTATTAGAGTGGCCTAGGTGGCCGGGTTAGCTTAACCCCGTATACAGCGGCATAGTGGCCGAGCTTATGGTTAGTAGCCCAGAGTGGCAGGTTTGATAGCAGTGAGACAGGGAACATACACAAATAGTGTAGATTCATTCATACATGTTATGATCATGTTAGTTAGCATTGACAGTTATTTTAGCATATATTATCTTGCTATCCTGCTTCCATTGGACCAAGTGGTGTAGGACCCTTTTCTCGATGGTTGAACCCACTGGGAACTCGGTCGTAGTTCTCACACCCTTGGGTGACACCCCCCCCACAGGTTCAGGTACGGATGCAGCGGTCGAGACGGATACAGATGCAGTCAGCGAGGCATTCGACATTTGAAATGTGTTACAAGCATTTTTGCTGAGTTTCGCCACTTTCCAGAAATCGGCAAACTTAAGCTTTAAAATTTGAAACTTCAAATTCTCAACTTACAACTCATTTTTCGACTCAACGGCCTCTGCGTCGATTCGAAATGCTTACAACTCACTTGTAATTACATTTGAAATATGTTACAAGTATTTTTGCTGAGTTTGGCCATTTCTGGGTCACCAAAAGCCTCGCTGTATCAAAAATCGCTGGCGGACCCCGTTCTCGCAATCCGGGTGTCCGATCAACGCGAAATTTTTACTGTGGCCTTAAAACAATATTACGGAGCTCCCAGAATTTTCTCAGAATTTTCTGACTCTGAAATTTTCTGCTAAAAATCTGGGCCCACTTTTTCAATTAAAATTCTAAATCCCTCATTTTTAATCCGATTTCGGCCCAATTCGCTTCCACATCATCCCCACTTCTCTAACTTTCATAAAAATAGTATTTCATACCATTTTTATTTAGATTTATTATATGTGCCGAAAATCCGGTACATTACATTCTACCCCCCTTAAAAGAGTTTCGTCCGCGAACTTAAATCGCATCTCAATTCAAAATTGATCGAATAAGAGGGATTATGCCCCTAAACGCTGGGCTTACCAAACTACACACGAACAGCTCATTCGTGGATCCCCATTTCCAACCAGGGAAATCTCAAACCTGATGTCTGGCCATTTTCACTAAGTAGGCGAAAGACACAGCTGAGCACTTGCTCTCTTAATTGCCACGAATGACCCAGTCTTTGTTTGCGAAATTTCCACTTTAATTCCGCCATCATTCTTTCACAACGAGGTTGCATCTGCAACCAATTACACTTACCGCATTTTTCCGGTCGCTCCGCTGCCTAATGTGGGGGGCAAAGGTCAATCCACAAGTCCTCAGCTATCACGCACGCTGCTAGTGCTCTAAGTCCACGGGTTATCAGCTAACCCGACATCTCAGACTACTAATAGGTTCACAGACCACGGCCAAATAGGGGCCTATAGCCCAAAACTAGTCCACAGACCCAATCGTCGAACGGGTAGATCCACACTTAGGATTACTACACCAACACTCCCACTAGGAGCTACAGTACCTCAATCACCACTAGCTCTACAGCCTGGTCATATCACACTCTCAGTGCACTAATAGCCTCAATGCTCACACGTGGCATTCCACGTCCCCGGGTCATCGCTCGGACTACCGCCCGGACCAAACCTCTATCATGCCCCGCCCTCAGGTCTCGGGCCGCTGTCTCTCACAGCTGACTGCGCCTGCCCACTGGGCTACAGGCCCACAGTCCACAAACATGGTCCAGGCACGGATCGTCCTAACGCGAACCCGCAAATCGTCACCACGCGACCACTATGCTCCACTGAGCGATACCAACAACCTAGTCGTCAATCACGACACGAACTCTCTATCAACTCTGGCCACACTGGGCAAAGACTAATGTGCCACCTAATCAGCTCTCTCTGGCTAAACGATACTTGTGCTCCATGAGCACCCGAACAGTTGGGCGTCCTACGCCTCCCACGCTAACTCGCAAAAATCCAGTGTTAAGCGATTTGCTTAAGCACCCTTACGGCTCTTGTGTAACTCTCCCAACTGGGTTGAGGCACCACGATAATTGCTCACCAACTCTGGTGATTTACCCGCAACCCCTGCGGTGGCAATCCCTGCCATTATACGGTCCATTAGAACGACGCCTCAGAACTCTCGCTCTTTCGAGAGGTTCTCGCATCTTGAAGCCTACTTTGGGCCTCACCAACGCTACTATGCGGCAACCTAGCCACAATCAACACGCCACACGGTCATGCGTCGGAACCTGTCTTCCTGTCGGCGGGGAATTTCCGCTGACGGCAAGAAGCTTGACCTGCTGCTGGACCACACCAACAAGTGCGGTCACCTGCTATCGCAGCTCGTGTACCTCGTTTGACCCCGAGCCCTCTCGTGACTCGAGTCAATACAGATGTGTCTCCCTATGTGGTGTCATCGCTAATATCCACACCACAACGAAACAACCAGCCCAAACTTAGCCGTTTGAGCAACACGCAGTGTATATACCGACAGAAAGGCTCGTCGACCCAATCATGCGAAAGTATAAGAGGGTACTCCTTTTCATCTCCAACATTACGTTGTCGGCCGCCAACGTAATATCCGAAGAATGAAAGCTCGTCACCCTCGATCAGTCCCAACATCCTTTTTGGGAACTACAATACCCAATCAAGTACTTTCGCCCAATGATCCACACACTCCCTCGTGCTAATCCCTAGGGTCTCCCTAAGGTTTGCTAACCACCTAGGACTATTCCTAGGCTCTGATACCACTCTTATGCGTTGCTCAAATGGCTGAATTTGGGCTAATTTTTCGTAGTGGTGTGCGTATCAGCGATGACACCACATAGGGAGACGCGCTTTGTCTCGGCTCGAGCCACGAGAGGGCTCTAGGTCGAACAAGGTACACGAGCTGCGATGTCAGGTGACCGCTCTTGTTGATGAGGTCCAGTGAGAGACCGACTCATGAGACGCTGGTGATCGCTTTGTTGCGAGAGCCAAGTTGCTGTGTCCTAAAGGTTATGGCAAGAAAGACTTACGGGCCTAGTGGTGAAAGTTCACCCTGATGACGGTAGTGACTGTGTGGCATGTCTTCATGGCTGAGTGCCGCATAGTGGGGCTGGTAAGACCCAGGATAGGTTTCGAGATTCGAAAACCTCGCAAGTAAGCGGGAGTCTTATGGCGCCGGTCTGAGGGATCGGCATAATGGCAAGGGTTGCCACCACAGGGTTTGCGTGTTAATCACCAGAGTCGGTGAAACAGTTATCGTGGTGCCTCGACCTAGTTGATAGAGAGTTTGGGTCGTGGATTGACGACTTGCCGGTGGGTTTTGCTCAGTGAGCATAGTGGTCGCGTGGCGACGATTAGCGAGTTCGCTTGGGGGCGATCCGTGCCTGGACCATGTTCGTAGACTGTGGGCCTGTAGCCAGTGGGCAGGCGCAGTCGGCTGTGAGAGACAGCGGCCCGAGACCTGATGGTGGGGCATGATAGCGATTTGGTCGGGACGGTAGTCCGAGCGATAACCCGGGAATGTGAAATGCCGTCAGCTGATAACCCGTGGACGTAGAGCGCTAGTAGCGTGCCAGATAGCTGAGGACTTGAGGATTGGCCTTTGCACTCCACATTAGGAAGCGGAGTGACCGGAAATTGCGGTAACTGTAATAGGTTGCAGATGCAACCTTATTGTGGAAAAATGATGGCGGAATTAAAGTGGAAATTACGCAAGATAAGACTTCGCCCTTTGTGGCAATTGAGAGAGCAAGTGCTCAAATGTGTCTCACACCTACTTAGTGAAAGTGGCCAGACATCAGGTCAGAAATTGTCCCTGAGAAGAGATAGGGATTTATGAATAAGCTGCTCGTGTAATTGTGGGCGAGCAGGCAGTGTGATGCCGGTCACGATGTACAGTGAGCCCAGTTGTGAGGGCAAGATTCCTCCCTCTCGATCAAGTAGGAGTCGAGATGTGGTCCAAGTTTCGAGGACGAAACTTATTTTAAGGGGGGTAGAATGTAGTGAACCGAAATTTGGAATATAAATAAATGGAAATAAAAATAGTATGAAATACTATTGTTTATTGAGGTGAAGAATGACCTAGAAATGAATTGGGCCCAAATCGGGATTAAAATAAGATATCTAGAATCTTATGTGAGAAAGTGGGCCCAGATTGTAAGTGGAAAATTCACAGTCTCGGAAAATTCTGAGAAAATTACGGGAGCTCCGTAAATATGTTTTTCGGCCACAGTAAAGGTTTCGCGTTGATCGGACACCCGGATTGAGAGAACGGGCTCCGCCAGCGAATTCAAATCCAGTGGGACTATTGGCAAATCAAAAAGGGTCCCGGAATTCCCAGCGTAGGGTTTGCTGGTTGTTCGGCAGCTTTCGGCGGCCTTGGCCGTGATTGGACGCGTGTCGGGCCCAAGAAATGGAATTGTGGTGCAATTTGGGCACAAGCGTTGGAAACCGGGCTTAAAAAGAGATCGCGTGGGTCACTGGAGGACCCGTCGAGTGTTCGGAAGTGGTTTCGCGTGTCGTGGATGTCAAATTTGGCCCTAGGGCGGAGTTTGGATTGAAGATTGCCTCTCCGGGCGCCTCCGGGGAATTTTAGAGTTGAAATTCGGCAAATCGGGCTTCAGAATTGGACCCGGTGCGGAAAACCGGATCAGTGGGCTATCCGGGGGCATTCGACAAATTTTTGGACGAGAATTTGGAGAACGGACATCGTTTTTGAACTCAGCGCGCGAAATTGCTAAGAATGGACTATTTACTTGTTGGATTTGGAGCCCGGTAGGCGTGCGCGCTTTTCGAGACGACGCGGCACGCAAACCGAGGCGTCACGGGCACGAATACCGAGGCATGCGCGGCACGGATCCTGAGGAGGCGGCGGCGCGCCATTCGAGGCGCGCCGCGTGTCAGAACGCACCACGGGCGTGCTGGGAAGCGCGCCCGCCTGCGCGAGGGCACGTGGGGTGTAGAGTACCGGGTCTTCGGATAGCGCGCCGACCACACAAGATGGCCTGGGGCAGAGGGTGGCCTTGTACATGTTGCATCTGAGTTTACAGTTGATGCCGGGTTGATTTGGATCAACGCAGAAGCTCCAGCTCGATTCGGGATTTTTCCGGGCTTTGTATGCCGATTGTGGATGAGATTTGGGAATTACCGACTTTACAGTGGAGCGCCGGAAATTTGGGGAACACTTGGAACAGGTATATATTCAGTTTACAGCGCAGTTCGGGAGGTTCCGGACTGACGCGGAAGATCCGGAGGCAAAAAGTGAGTCGGAACTGGCAATTTTGGAGCCGGTATTTGATTTGAGCACCCCGATCCAACGGATGAGCTTTTTGAAGAGAAGAAGCTGTGGACACGTGTACTTTCGATTTACAGCGGAGTTCGGGAGGTTCCGGACAGCGGCGGAGGGCCCGAAGGAAAAAGTGAGTTGGAGAGGGTCTTTTTGGATTATTTTAATATTATAATTGATGGATCACTAATTAAATGGGGTTTTTGCTTGGTGGCTGTGAGTACGAAGTTGAGGGTGGTGGAATGAGGTAAGTGGATTTGCTACTTTTAATTAATCCCTTTATAAGTTTAATTAAGTTTTAATTAAGCAAAGGTTAATTAAGTTGTAGCTTTATTTAGGGAGGTAACTTCACCTTGGGTTAACCTCACCTTCACCACCTACCTCCTTCCCTCCACCTCTGTAGCTCCCATGGAAGAAAGAAAGAAAGGGAAAAAGAGAAAGAGCAAGAGAGAAAATGGAAGATGAAGATTGAGAGGAAGGGGAAAAAGGTCGAGTTGAGCTTGTTCTTGGTGGAGGACTCCCTTTGGTGGCCGTGTGGAGCGAGGGTGTGCTTCGTGCATCTTCAAGGTAAGTGGATTTATGTGTTTGATTTTTGAATATTAAATGTTAGAGCTATTTTTGAGCTTTGGAATTTTATTTGGAGCCATTGGGGGATTTTGTTGGTTTTAAAAAGCTTAAAAACGGATTTAATGGATTTTTGGGAAATTTTGGTGCTTTGAGGATTTTTTTTTGGAAAATTTTTGGAGTTAAAAGAGGATGTAAATTGTTTCAAGGAATTAAATTAAGTCTTTAAAATTTATTTGAATTTTTTGAATTCTTTTTGAATTTTTTTAGAATTTTCCGCCGTCGCGGCCGCGCGCGTGGCGCTGCCAGGCCGCGCGGCAGGGGCCGCGCGCGGGCCTGCGCGGGCGCGCGCGGGCCTGCGCGGGGCGCGCGCAGCGCCACAGGGCGCTGCTGTGACGCCCCACTTCCCAGGGGGTCACCCATCCTAGAACTACTCTAGCTCTAGCACGCTTAACTCTCATGTTCCTCTTGGATCTTGCTACCATCCAAAATGCTATAGCCGGGTTAGAGATTTAGTCCTATTATATCATTTATATAGAGGACTAATCCAAATTCCGGGGGTGTTACATTCTTCCCCCCTTTAAGCACTGACGTCCACGTCAGGCTCAAGCACACTCACAAGCACCAGGCAATATGAGACTCGTCTCGCTAGCCTTAGCCGACCTTGTGAGGAGCTGCACTCCACTCACAACGTTCATTAGCCGGGGAGCCTCGCTCTACCCGCTATATAACCCTGGCTCAGCCGAGACTCATCTCACATTTCCGGCTGGTGAATGGCTCTGATACCAACTGTGACGCCCCACTTCCCAGGGGGTCACCCATCCTAGAACTACTCTAGCTCTAGCACGCTTAACTCTCATGTTCCTCTTGGATCTTGCTACCATCCAAAATGCTATAGCCGGGTTAGAGATTTAGTCCTATTATATCATTTATATAGAGGACTAATCCAAATTCCGGGGGTGTTACAGCTGCGCGCAGCGCCGCTGGGCGCCGCGCACAGCGCCGCAGGGGCGCTGCGCGGCGCGCTCCGGCGCCGCGCAGCAGCCCCTGCGCTGCTCGGCTTGGGCCGTGTGCCGCGCGGCCGGCCTCCCGGGCCGCGCGGCTGGGGTTTTCGCCGCTTGGCGTGCCCCGGGACCGCGGCGACGCCTCGGGTTGCGTGCCGGTCCCGTTTTTCCGCCGACGGAGGCCGTTTTTCCGCCGTCGGAGGCTGTTTTTCGCCGTCGATCGCTGTTTTCGCCGCCGCGAGCTGTTTTCCGCCGTCGACCGCTGTTTTTCGCCGTCGTCCGCTGTTTTCGCCGCCGCGAGCTGTTTTTCGCCGTCGACCGCTGTTTTCCGCCGTCGACCGCTGTTTTCGCCGCCGCGAGCTGTTTTTCGCCGTCGACCGCTGTTTTTCGCCGTCGACCGCTGTTTTCGCCGTCGCGAGCTGTTTTTTGCCGTCGACCACTGTTTTTCGCCGTCGCGAACTGTTTTTCGCCGTTGCGAACTGTTTTTCGCCGTCGACCGCTGTTTTCGCCGCCGCGAGCTGTTTTTCGCCGTCGACCGCTGTTTTTCGCCGTCGACCGCTGTTGTCACGCCCCGGGGTCGAAACTGCGACCCGGCTCGCCAACAGATCCGCCACCTATGCCAAACCCGCATAGGCGAAGCGTCCTACCTGCAAGAGAAGTACTACAGCTAAACAGATATCAGAGCTAAAAATAAAAAGTCTGCTGTATAACTAAATCAATCACCGTACAACTGGAAATAATACAACAATGTCCGTCTCCCAAAAAGATAATCATACAATATCCTCATATACAAACTCAGAACTCAACCGGGAGGTATCTCCAAAAATACATCAGTGTACAGGCTCTCAATACAACAATCCTCACTACAACAGTATCTCAAAGGAGGAAAATAAAACAACTAATCTACTGAAGCTCTCTTCTGAAGGGGTACCGCTACACTCCAACGACGGGTAGGGAACTAGCTCGCGACTCCCTCGCTCGGTCAGAAGGATCAGCAACAGGAACAACAGGAACCAGAGTAGAAGTTCCTGTGGGAAAAGACACCACGACGGGTGTGAGAACTACGTCCCAAGTAGTTCTCAGTGGGTGCCGCCAACAAGCCCGACGGTCTGCCCACTAAGTCCACTAGAGGCATAAAGTAACATAAGCAGTGCTGTAAGGAAAGCTGGAAAAGTAAACTCTACAGCTACTATGCCTCTACCTAGATGCTCAAGGAGTGGAACAGAAAGAACATGATGCCACAACTAACTCACATCTCTGATCACCCAATCTGAACTGACTGCCTCATCAGGTCCAGTCAAGCCTGCGCCAACCTACTGCCGTTACGTCCCGGAGGAGCGGACTTACGTAGGACGTCCATGACTGCCAACATGCGCCAACCTACTGCCGTTACGTCCCGGAGGAGCGGACTTACGTAGGACGTCCATGACTGCCAACACCAGCACAGCCAGAGGGACAAATGCAACGACAAGTCGCAAAAGAAAAGCTCAATCTCACGCCGGTACACAACCCGGCCTCGCCTACTCCGGAGTGGCCCTCGAGGGGAGCGACCCGCTCGAGTCAAAGTAACCCATCTCAAGTATCTCTGTAAAGTATCTCTGTCAAGCCAAATGCGGCTCATGCAGGCTATGATCCACGATCAAACAGATCGGTAACTCCAAGCTCAAACACAACTCAGTCGGAAAAAGAACCTCGACTCAAACAGCTAAGTCGGAGAACCCTCAACGACTCAATCTGATAAAGCACGACCATGGCTGAGTCGGGAAACTTCCACGACTCGATCTGCCAGAACCCCAAGATCCTCAAAGCTAAGTGGGAGAACCATCTCCACCACTAAATCAGAGAAACAACCTCTAGATCACACTCTACCAACTCATAGCACAAAGTCGCATCCACTGCGAACAACTGCCTCTACAGGCCAACATCGCATCCACTGACCCGAGGAAGGGTCCGGGAACCCCGAAAGACTAGAACCTACAATCCAAATCAAACAAGAACAGGCTTTAGGCATAGCCTCTCGTTGTTCTCGTCCCAAGAAGAATGCAGACCTTAGAACCCAGACCACTCGAATCATCTCGGGTGGTTAATTTATAGGAAAAGGTGACATTTCTTACTGAAGCCCTTTGATCTGTAAGAAATCCATATTTCATGATTTTTAGTTCTTTTTAGGAAAACAGTTGAAACCAAGTTTTATATCCAAGCCTCGAAGGGCTAATGCCTTCGTCCAATCAAACATGAACCGACTCCGGCGACCCTACGATGCTTGGAAGAAACCATTTGGTTGATAAAAATCATATGAGTGTCCAAAAAGGTTCTGGGTTTAAGGTCCTGCTAACACTGATCTACCGCTGCCACTAACACAGCGGCGACAGATAAAACAAGAAAAATAAAACATCTCGGGACCGCCGTCTACCCAACGGCTCCCGCTACAGAAGAACAACCAACTACATCTACCAGACTCCACTCTGCTCCCAAGCACGAGTGTAACATGCATCCCACACTAAAAGATAACTCCTGACCACTCGGCCCACTACCCGGGCGAGGAAGAACACTATGTCCAGGAAAGTAGAAGTGTGGATGTCTAAAGCAGAAATAACCCTAGCCCAAGTGAGGGTTTTCTACTAGTCTGGTTACACATGCAACATATGACGGGGTGCTAGGTCAAGTTCCAATAACTATAATTTACAGATGGTAGAAAGCAAGGAGATGACAATACCATCAGATAATACAAGGAATAGCAATTCCTACATTCTAACATGCTGCACAAGCATTTCACTATCATGCATAGTCCTACTATAGCAGATTTAAAGCACAGTCCATCAATCTTGGAGACAAGGCCACCCACCTGAAAATGCTAACTGTCCGGAGTCGCACAGCTGAGAAAGTCCAGAAACAGATATCTCTACACACCCACCAATCCAACAATACAGGAACAGTGATCAATACCTCCTGGGTACAAAAACACAACCCAAAGTTACACTTAATTCCATAAAATCCAAGCATCACAAATCTGCTGGGAACAGTCCCCTTAATGCGAAATTTTCACCTGTAAAACGAACTCCAAAAATTCCAATAAAAATATCACAGCGAGCGTCTCGTCGAGACCTTCGAAACGGGTACCTGCACGCCCAAATCCGAGCCCCGTAGGCCGAGTTACAAATTCCACAGTACAGGTGCGCAAACACTCACAACCACACAACTGTAAACTCAAACACAGATAAAAGGGGAATAGTATACCTTCGGGCAAGCCTCAGAAAAATCCCGAAAAATACAATGATAATCCTTGCGACGAGTAGATCCAAAAAGTGTATAGGCTCGTCTCGATCCGACACTCGGGTGCGGAGATAAAATTCCGGCAAGGGGCCGCTGTCCAAAAACTCCACCAGAAAACAGCGGCTTAGAAATGCCTCGAAAACCGTGTCATAAACTCTGAATCCAGCAAGATGATCAACACGAAAGTCGAAGACGTACCTCTCGTGATTCCAACGCCGCAGAAATCGTCCAAAAATACTGACGGAGTAGCTCGGTAGACCTCTCAGATCAAACTGCGACGATAACGGGCCTCCGATGAAAAATCGCCACACTGCGCTCCGATGCCGAAGTCGTCGACGCCGCGGCTTCCAAAAAATCCGGGCCTCTGCCAGAAGATGCGCAAGATGAAGATCTCCAACTTTGCTAAAGGGGCCATGGGCAGGGGAGCTCGGGAAAGGGGGCAAAACTCCCCCACAAGACAGCTATTTATAGGCCCAGCCCGAAAATCCACCTTTGGACTTTTGGCCCAAAGTTTCGGGCGCCCGGTACTTCCGGGCTGCTACAGTAACGGGCCGGGCCCGTTACTGTGTGCGCCCGGAACGCTCACGGGCCGCCACGTGGCCCAGCACTGCTCCCCGCGCCCGGCGCACCTGAGCCAGCGAACCACGCAGCGCCACGTGTCCAAGCACTGTGCTGTGCTCCGCTGCGCCCGACCAACCACGTGGTGCCACGTGGCGCCCCCACGTCGCCCCCGACCGCGCCCACGCCGCGCCCACGTGCGCGACCGCGCCTCCCGCTGCCGCACGTCGGGCACGCGCCCCGAGGCACCTGCCTCCCGTCGCGTGGACCGCGCGCACCAGAACCCGCCAACCAAAATCAGCCACGTGTCCGCACCCGGTCCACCGTGCACCCGCGACGATCCCGTGGACCGCGCCTGCTGCGCCCGCCAACTGGGAGCCGCCACGTGGCCAGCCCCCCGGGTGCACGCCTCCGCGGTGGACCGCGCGCCTCCGCCGCCGCCAGCCGCCGCGCTCCGCCGCCCGCCGCCGCCGCCGGCGCCCCTCCGGCGGCCGGAACAGTACCAAACACCTCGAAATCCGTGCCGGTCATCCGGGCTCCGAAAAATACAAGTAAATAGTCCATCTTGACCGTTTTCGCGCGCTGAATCCAAATCCGAAGTCCGATTTGCCAAATTCCTCTTCTAAAATTTGCCGAAAATTCCCGGAGAAGTGTTCTTTACTCAAATTTCGCGCTGAGTCCAATTTTAATAACCATTTCGCGCGAAACCACATCAAAACATCCGACGGGGTCCTCCGATCACTCACGTGATCCAGTATACACCCGAAGTCCATCACTTGAGTCCAAATTGGTGCAGAAACACCGTCGACATGCCACATAGGCCTCCAGAAGCTGCTAATCGCACTGTAGAAGCCCTGCGGAGATCTGGGTCACCACATCCTCCCCCACTAAAAGAAAGTTTCGTCCTCGAAACTAGCTCAACCCAAAAGGTGCCACAAAACAAGGGTAGGTACATAACACTGCCGTCTCCAGCTCTCAAGTCACCTGTCACTCCCCGTGATTACTCCACAACAACAACAACAACCGGTACGGCATGGCCCAAATTGCATAATTCTCTCATCTCATGAGCCAGAATTTGCAACGGCATCCCTCGTACCACAAGTACTCGCAGATCTCAAAGGAAACGAGTCATCACGGGCGAGGAATCCACAAGCCTAACACTCCTGAGCTGAGACGTGGAAGGAAAAGGCTGGGGGAAAAGAGAGAACAACCAATGTAGCACGCACCAAAACCGCTCCCTAGTGCCAGCTCAACCAGGCGATCCGAAACATACCCCATACGGTCGTCCAGAGAAAAGAAGCCCTAATCGGCTAGGGTCCTCGCTCAAACACTCTCGGATCCTGACCAATCGCATGGACTGCTTCACCGCAGTCTACCGTCAAAAGGGACCCTCAGGGACACAACCTCGAGCCCTGTTCCGCAACGGTCCCACCCAGCGCCAGCAACGGAATCATCAAACTCAACCCCAAATAGCTCTCCGGTTCCAGGTATCCGCCACCACAGTGGCCCTAGCGGGGTGATACAAAATGCTCAAGAATAACCCAATGGTAACTCCACAGCCACTATGGGAGGCATCACTGACACAAGGTCCATCCCCCATCTCTGGCAAAGCTGCAATCGGCGCTAGTACCAGTCACATCATCCATTCGCCATGCTCTCCTGGCACTGCCAAATCCAAAAAAAACTCCTCACCTCAGCAATAAATGTTGATCTCAGCCAAACTCAAATAGCATCCACATTGGCCAGAATTCCACCGCCGCTCCTATGGCTAACACAATGTGACCCAAGAAGGTAAGCTTCTAAAGCTAAAACTTGTATCTCAATAATCTGGCATACAGCTTCATCCACACAGCATGGTAACACATCCACCAGTGCTCCTCATGCTCCCAGCTGCTCAGGGAGTAGATCATAATATCCCTGGAGGATCTAGTTACCAAAGCAATCAAGTACAGCTGGAGCACAATTCCTCAAACCAAAAGAGTGGCAGGGCGTTAATCAATCCAATTGGCCTTACTAAACATAATGCCCCTACCGTGTCCTGAACACCATCTTGGCGAAATACTCAGCCGTATGATTCCAAAATCTGTACCTGCATCAATCGTACAACTGCCGGAGTATAATTCCATCAAAAGGTCCAGAATAATACTTGGACCTGTCTACACTCGACCCATAAAAGGGCCCTCACATCGTGTATCAACGATGTGGCATCACCACCGTATATCAACGGCGTGGCACTAGGTCAAACAGACCCCTCGATCCATCAGATCCTGCAACTGCGCCATCAGCTCTCACAGCTCTACTGGCAATATCCAATGAGGTGCTGTCGAGGGTGGCGCGGTTCCCCGAACCACGCCAAACTCAATCTCTATCTCCCTAACCGGCGGCATTATCAACAGCTCAGGTGAAATCACACCCGGAATCTCGTGGCAACAGAGATATCTTTGGGTCCCGGTGCCGCCGTAAGCACCTCTCACACTGTCGCTATAACCATTGTGCTCTAACGACCTCAACAACCAAATCTCCTCTCGTCTGCCTCGCAGAAGGTCAAAGTCCTCACCTCCCGCAGTCTAACATCCTGTGGCACTGTGCCAACCAAAACCCAAGCACTAGGTCGAAACGCCGAACTGCCATAATTACCAATAAGTCCACCCGTATAACTCGCGGCCTCAACTGCATAGGACATAAACCACAAGGGAGCACAACCTCTGTCTCTGCTCACATTGAGGCGACGAATAAAGTCATCCGCAGATAACAAATCCACGCTACCGTTGCGCTACTCTGATATAGATGCTGATGCTGCCATCGGGGTCCACCCGATCTCTGGCATCTCGAAAATTCGCCATCCAGGTACGGAGATGAGAAATGCCTCTGCCGGTCAGTCTGTCCTCCATCACCCGACGCCAAGCGCCGATATCCAGAACTCGCCTCTGGCGGCCGATCCCTATCCAAAGAAACTGCAGCGTCATGCTCCACACACAATGCCTACCCATCGAAGCGTCAATAATTCAAAACGGAGGGACCAACTAAACTGAAAGGTATCCTGGCGCAAACCATTCCCCGTCAAACATATCCTATGCGCCTCGTCCCTCGAAACCTGGAGCGTGCAGTTCGACAACTGTATAAACTCCCTAGCACATGGAGGCTCTCCGAGAGTCTCTCCATCACCACCAACCCCAATTCTGCCTACAAAGGCTCCAACTCAAACCTATGAATCGGGATGGTTCAGACTGCCGGGACTGGCTCCATCGATCAATGATGTCCCTAAGCTCAGCTACTATCCACTATCCACCCTGCCTCGGTGCCTCGGCACTGCTCGTCGGCACGGAGGGGCTGCTCGCTCCATCGGCGCCACTGGTACAACTGAAGATACCACTGCATAGGAAGAGAGTACTGGAGGACACTCAAGCGGTACTGTAATTAACTGTGCTCTCTGCTCCAACAAGCGCATCAAACATTCCATGGCCTCCTCCTGGCATCGGACAGCCTCCGACGTCTGTGCCATCTGGATCCATAACTCTTGGGTCTCGCTCTGCTCTGATAGCTCTGCCTCCCGCTGCTCGGGTTACTAATCAGATGCGGAAAGCGCATTCCTCACTGCACGACGTCTCACAAGCACCGTAGACCACTGCACAATAACAAACATCAGGACACAACAACCATACGACCCAATCCAGCGAAAGTCTAAGACATGTTATCAATTCCACAGCATTATGTTGTCTGCAGCCAACATAATCGCTTAGGAGCATAAACATGCCAATCACTCATCCCGTCTCTTGGGAGAGGTACAAAACTCGATCAGGACTCTCGCTAAAAGTCACGACTCTCACGTAGTCATCCTAATGTCCAACCACAAGCCTAGGGTGTCTAAGTCCTCAATGACCTACAACCTAGGCTCTGATACCACTCTAATCTGTCACGCCCCGGGGTCGAAACTGCGACCCGGCTCGCCAACAGATCCGCCACCTATGCCAAACCCGCATAGGCGAAGCGTCCTACCTGCAAGAGAAGTACTACAGCTAAACAGATATCAGAGCTAAAAATAAAAAGTCTGCTGTATAACTAAATCAATCACTGTACAACTGGAAATAATACAACAATGTCCGTCTCCCAAAAAGATAATCATACAATATCCTCATATACAAACTCAGAACTCAACCGGGAGGTATCTCCAATAAATACATCAGTGTACAGGCTCTCAATACAACAATCCTCACTACAACAGTCTCTCAAAGGAGGAAAATAAAATAACTAATCTACTGAAGCTCTCCTCTGAAGGGGTACCGCTACACTCCAACGACGGGTAGGGAACTAGCTCGCGACTCCCTCGCTCGGTCAGAAGGATCAGCAACAGGAACAACAGGAACCAGAGTAGAAGTTCCTGTGGGAAAAGACACCACGACGGGTGTGAGAACTACGTCCCAAGTAGTTCTCAGTGGGTGCCGCCAACAAGCCCGACGGTCTGCCCACTAAGTCCACTAGAGGCATAAAGTAACAAAAGCAGTGCTGTAAGGAAAGCTGGAAAAGTAAACTCTACAGCTACTATGCCTCTACCTAGATGCTCAAGGAGTGGAACAGAAAGAACATGATGCCACAACTAACTCTCATCTCTGATCACCCAATCTGAACTGACTGCCTCATCAGGTCCAGTCAAGCCTGCGCCAACCTACTGCCGTTACGTCCCGGAGGAGCGGACTTACGTAGGACGTCCATGACTGCCAACATGCGCCACCTACTGCCGTTACGTCCCGGAGGAGCGGACTTACGTAGGACGTCCATGACTGCCAACACCAGCACAGCCAGAGGGACAAATGCAACGACAAGTCGCGATAGAAAAGCTCAATCTCACGCCGGTACACAACCCGGCCTCGCCTACTCCGGAGTGGCACTCGAGGGGAGCGACCCGCTCGAGTCAAAGTAACCCATCTCAAGTATCTCTGTAAAGTATCTCTGTCAAGCCAAATGTGGCTCATGCAGGCTATGATCCACGATCAAACAGATCGGTAACTCCAAGCTCAAAGCACAACTCAGTCGGAAAAAGAACCTCGACTCAAACAGCTAAGTCGGAGAACCCTCAACGACTCAATCTGATAAAGCACGACCATGGCTGAGTCGGGAAACTTCCACGACTCGATCTGCCAGAACCCCAAGATCCTCAAAGCTAAGTGGGAGAACCATCTCCACCACTAAATCAGAGAAACAACCTCTAGATCACACTCTACCAACTCATAGCACAAAGTCGCATCCACTGCGAACAACTGCCTCTACAGGCCAACATCGCATCCACTGACCCGAGGAAGGGTCCGGAACCCCGAAAGACTAGAACCTACAATCCAAATCAAACAAGAACAGGCTTTAGGCATAGCCTCTCGTTGTTCTCGTCCCAAGAAGAATGCAGACCTTAGAACCCAGACCACTCGAATCATCTCGGGTGGTTAATTTATAGGAAAAGGTGACATTTCTTACTGAAGCCCTTTGATCTGTAAGAAATCCATATTTAATGATTTTTAGTTCTTTTTAGGAAAACAGTTGAAACCAAGTTTTATATCCAAGCCTCGAAGGGCTAATGCCTTCGTCCAATCAAACAGGAACCGACTCCGGCGACCCTACGATGCTTGGAAGAAACCATTTGGTTGATAAAAATCATATGAGTGTCCAAAAAGGTTCTGGGTTTAAGGTCCTGCTAACACTGATCTACCGCTGCCACTAACACAGCGGCGACAGATAAAACAAGAAAAATAAAACATCTCGGGACCGCCGTCTACCCAACGGCTCCCGCTACAGAAGAACAACCAACTACATCTACCAGACTCCACTCTGCTCCCAAGCACGAGTGTAACATGCATCCCACACTAAAAGATAACTCCTGACCACTCGGCCCACTACCCGGCGAGGAAGAACACTATGTCCAGGAAAGTAGAAGTGTGGATGTCTAAAGCAGAAATAACCCTAGCCCAAGTGAGGGTTTTCTACTAGTCTGGTTACACATGCAACATATGACGGGGTGCTAGGTCAAGTTCCAATAACTATAATTTACAGATGGTAGAAAGCAAGGAGATGACAATACCATCAGATAATACAAGGAATAGCAATTCCTACATTCTAACATGCTGCACAAGCATTTCACTATCATGCATAGTCCTACTATAGCAGATTTAAAGCACAGTCCATCAATCTTGGAGACAAGGCCACCCACCTGAAAATGCTAACTGTCCGGAGTCGCACAGCTGAGAAAGTCCAGAAACAGATATCTCTACACACCCACCAATCCAACAATACAGGAACAGTGATCAATACCTCCTGGGTACAAAAACACAACCCAAAGTTACACTTAATTCCATAAAATCCAAGCATCACAAATCTGCTGGGAACAGTCCCCTTAATGCGAAATTTTCACCTGTAAAACGAACTCCAAAATTCCAATAAAAATATCACAGCGAGCGTCTCGTCGAGACCTTCGAACGGGTACCTGCACGCCCAAATCCGAGCCCCGTAGGCCGAGTTACAAATTCCACAGTACAGGTGCGCAAACACTCACAACCACACAACTGTAAACTCAAACACAGATAAAAGGGGAATAGTATACCTTCGGGCAAGCCTCAGAAAAATCCCGGAAAAATACAATGATAATCCTTGCGACGAGTAGATCCAAAAAGTGTATAGGCTCGTCTCGATCCGACACTCGGGTGCGGAGATAAAATTCCGGCAAGGGGCCGCTGTCCAAAAACTCCACCAGAAAACAGCGGCTTAGAAATGCCTCGAAAACCGTGTCATAAACTCTGAATCCAGCAAGATGATCAACACGAAAGTCGAAGACGTACCTCTCGTGATTCCAACGCCGCAGAAATCGTCCAAAAATACTGACGGAGTAGCTCGGTAGACCTCTCAGATCAAACTGCGACGATAACGGGCCTCCGATGAAAAATCGCCACACTGCGCTCCGATGCCGAAGTCGTCGACGCCGCGGCTTCCAAAAAATCCGGGCCTCTGCCAGAAGATGCGCAAGATGAAGATCTCCAACTTTGCTAAAGGGGCCATGGGCAGGGGAGCTCGGGAAAGGGGGCAAAACTCCCCCACAAGACAGCTATTTATAGGCCCAGCCCGAAAATCCACCTTTGGACTTTTGGCCCAAAGTTTCGGGCGCCCGGTACTTCCGGGCTGCTACAGTAACGGGCCGGGCCCGTTACTGTGTGCGCCCGAACGCTCACGGGCCGCCACGTGGCCCAGCACTGCTCCCCGCGCCCGGCGCACCTGAGCCAGCGAACCACGCAGCGCCACGTGTCCAAGCACTGTGCTGTGCTCGCTGCGCCCGACCAACCACGTGGTGCCACGTGGCGCCCCCACGTCGCCCCCGACCGCGCCCACGCCGCGCCCACGTGCGCGACCGCGCCTCCCGCTGCCGCACGTCGGGCACGCGCCCCGAGGCACCTGCCTCCCGTCGCGTGGACCGCGCGCGCACCAGAACCCGCCAACCAAAATCAGCCACGTGTCCGCCCCGGTCCACCGTGCACCCCGCGACGATCCCGTGGACCGCGCCTGCTGCGCCCGCCAACTGGAGCCGCCACGTGGCCAGCCCCCCGGGTGCACGCTCCGCGGTGGACCGCGCGCCTCCGCCGCCGCCAGCCGCCGCGCTCCGCCGCCCGCCGCCGCCGCCGGCGCCCTTCCGGCGGCCGGAACAGTACCAAACACCTCGAAATCCGTGCCCGGATCATCCGGCCTCCGAAAAATACAAATAATAGTCCATCTTGACCGTTTTTCGCGCGCTGAATCCAAATCCGAAGTCCGATTTGCCAAATTCCTCTTCTAAAATTTGCCGAAAATTCCCGGAGAAGTGTGTCTTTACTCAAATTCGCGCTGAGTCCAATTTTAAAACCATTTCGCCGAAAACCACATCAAAACATCCGACGGGGTCCTCCGATCACTCACGTGATCCAGTATACACCCGAAGTCATCACTTGAGTCCAAATTGGTGCAGAAACACCGTCGACATGCCACATAGGCCTCCAGAAGCTGCTAATCGCACTGTAGAAGCCCTGCGGAGATCTGGGTCACCACAGCTGTTTTCGCCGCCGCGAGCTGTTTTTCGCCGTTGGGCGGTGTTTTTTCGCCGGGTCGGTCGGGTTTTTTTCGGCCGTGGAGGCTGTTTTGCCGGCCAGGCCTTTTTTCGCCACCGGGTGCTCGATTTTCGATCGATCTTTACTGATTTTGCGATTTCTTCGTTCCTGGCAGTTTACAGTGCTGTTTTAGCTGCTGTCTGGGACCGCGACCTTATGACTCCGTATTGCGTGCGGGTTCCGGCATCGTGCTTCGGTTTGCGTGCGGGCCACGTGGAGACAAGGTAAGCGCTGAGCCTAATTGCAAGTGTCACAAGCAATTGGTGGCGATCTGAGGTGGGTTGGTTTTTCTCTCCAAGTCTATGGACTTCCTTCTAATTCTATATGATAGGATTGCATGCTAGTTTAAGTGTTTCTTGGAACTTGACTAGCACCCCCGTCATAGTTGCATGTATTCAACCAACCAATAGAGAACTCTAATCTGGGCTTAGGTTTTTTGTATGCTTTAGACATTCCACACCATGCATTTCCTTCTGGACAGGTTCCTCGCCCGGGTAGTGGGCCGAGTGGTCAAGGTTGTGTGGAGTGTGTTACACTCGGGCCTGGGGGCCGTGGGGTCTGGTGCTGTGTTAGGCCGTGTTGGTGGTTTGGGAACCGTTTAGAGTAAACGGGGTCCGAGTCTAGTGGTGACGGCGTTTTTCTCGTCACTACCACGTTGTTGATCGTGGAGTCCGTTTGCTATCAGGACTTGAACCAGAATGCTTTTGAACTCTCATGATTTTAGTAACCAGTATTTTCCTCCCGTATTCCTAAGGTCGCCGGAGCTTGTTTCTTGTTTGATTGGGCGAAGGCCACCCTTGGAAGTTGCTGGAAACACTCGTTTTCAACTGATTTTCTCAGAACTAAAATCCTAAAAGCTGGTTTTTCTCAATTTAAGATAGTTTTCAAAAGGTAAATTTTTCCCTCACCCCAAG
Organism: Tillandsia leiboldiana; assembly: GCA_029204045.2. Taxonomy (NCBI): domain Eukaryota; kingdom Viridiplantae; phylum Streptophyta; class Magnoliopsida; order Poales; family Bromeliaceae; genus Tillandsia; species Tillandsia leiboldiana. The sequence continues at coordinate 23,609 of JAQNDB010004388.1, forward strand.
GGGTTGAGGATAAAGATATATCTTTTTTAAGGTCAGCTTTTTACTAAATTCCCCACCACCAGGGGGAGATCTGGGTTCTAAGGGCTGATTTTGGTCTTGGGGCCGAACACAACGAAGGCTACACCTATAACCTGTTCTTTCTTGACTTCTCTAAACTTGCAATTAAAATTATTACAATTCCTTTACATAATTTTCCTCACCATACATAGTTCACTCAGAAAATTAAAAAGGGGTACCTCTGCTAACCTCTAGGTCTCTATGCGCTGGGCTCTTGCCCCTGTCGTATGCCTCGCCGTCTGCATCTGAACCGTCCTCGACCGCTACATCCCAAGCGAACCTGTGGGGGGGTCACCCAAGGTGTGAGAACTACATCGAGTTCCCAGTGGGTTCCACCACCGAGAAGAAGTGTCCTACACCACTTGGTCCAAGGGAAATAATAATATAGTGCTAGGAAA
>JAQNDB010004389.1:0-24059 GCA_029204045.2 Tillandsia leiboldiana
CTCAATTGTACTATTAATTCTCCCATTTTTGCCAATTAAATATTCAGGAATTATTTAAACTCAGATTTTGGATTTTAAAAATCACGGTTACTCCAGCCGCCGTGATGGTGTTCGCGAGGTCGCTGCCGCAGTTGGCGTGGTCGCGTGGTCGCCACCGGAGCCGGAGAAGACGAGAAAAAGAGAGAAAAAGAGAAACGGCCTAAAGTGGCCCTTACTGTTCATGCAGCCCGGCCCAGGCGCGCTGTCCACGCTTCAGGCGTGGACCGGCTCATGGTTCGGCGCTCCCTCCGGTGAACCCCGCTGCACCGCCCGGCCCGCAATTGATACACCAGCCCGACCCATCATTCGCGGTGCACGCATTCGGCGTGCACCCGGTGTGTCGCGCCTTGCAGGAGTGAACCCGGTGCACGCCCCCGCTGCACCGGCCCGGACCACGGTGCCGCCGTCCACAGTGCTTTGCGTGCAACCGGTGACCGCCCCGCCGTTCCTGTGGCGTGAACCCGGTCCACGCATATTCCCGTGCTCCAGCGGTCCACAGAAGCGTGCTCCCGGTCCTTGCCGCCGCCACCCTTGGCCGTAGACCCGGTCCACGCTGGCTCCATGCACCGAAGCCCAGCCCGAAGGCCCAGTAACTCCGTTTCGGCCCGTTTTTGGCTCGTTTTTCATCGTTTTGAGCGCCGTTTTCACCGTTTTGATCACTGTTTCCGCCATTTTATTAGTATGGGCCACCGGGGTCATTTAGGCCACGTTCCGCCATGCCATGTGCTAGCTTTGCACGTCACCGTTGCTCCGCGCCTTGATCAAAATCGTCGGGGTCGCGCCGTCGGACCTTTTTCTCATCGTTTCCGCCGTCGGGGTTTCTCGGTTTGTCCGCCGACATCCCGAATTGGCTATCGAATGAGGAAATTGGGTTTTGTGTGAATTTTCGATAACGGATTCGGTTTCCGATTGGGTTGTGATGACGTAGTCGCGGTCCGGTTGTTGTTAACCACCGGATTTTACCGTTGGAGATCCGGTTTGATCCGAGTTTTACGGTTTTGATTTCCGGTTGGGTTTTGTTGATGCCTTTTGGTGCATTTTACTATTGTGAGGTATTTTGGCTTAGTTTTGGTTATTGTTCTCGCCGACATCGTGAGAGAGCCGCGAGCTCCGCCTTCGCCACCGAGAGGTCCGCCTGTTGTACCCGGACAAGGTCGCGAAGACACCGGAGGGTTGTGCGGGGGCTTCGTTTTATCCGTCGGGCGAGGTGGGTAACTAAACCAAGGTCGGGGACGTTGTTAAACGCTGTGGTTCAACCCTTCTCTTCCTTTTGTTGTTGTTTTCGATATCGCTATTTTTAAAATGACATGAAGAACATTGTCACGGTTATTGTGACGGAACGGTACATACATAAAGGACATTTGTCACAGCTAATGTGACGAAACGATACATACGAGAGGGACAAGGACGGTTACTTGATTTATCGGATTATTTCATGAGTATGGGATCGTGAGGTGAACCGCAATTTATTCCACGAGTTTGGGATTGTGAGAAGTACTGCATCTTATTTCACAAGTATGGGATCGTGAAAGGTATTGCGGGGTTGTACGCAACCAAGGAAGCGATAAGCTCATGGCGCTATCACGTACACCAGCGGTTTGGCCACAGCAAGGGTGTACTTTTCCGGAGAAGTTGGTCCAAGGACCCGTGAACTCTACGTGGCGAATGCGTAGGGGCCCCACCGAAGGAACACGGGGTGGGTGGTAGAGCACCAAAGGATTGAGCAAGGTTATTCCTTAGGTCTGCAGACTAAGGGATGGTAAAGGTGGAATTATTATTTCGTGTTACGGTTTGATGTCCTGTCTACTTCCTTGTACCTAACATTGATATATGATCATGGATATTCGTTTTGTCTTCCTATGTTTTTGGTCACTAACGTCCCACTATGTGACAGGTTCGGACGGGGACAGGGGAAAGGCTTTGGATGGGAGGTGAGTGATTCGGTTTGCGTTATTCCTGTGACATTCTACTCCTTTTTATCATTACATTTGGTTGATACTATTTGCATGAGATGTGGACATTATATGATGTGGATACTGTAATGTACCAGATTTTGGTATATAAATAAATGTAAATAAAAATGGTATGAAATACTATTTTTATTGAATTTAGAGAAGTAAAGGATGATCTGGAAGCGAATTGGGCCGAAATCGGATTAAAAAGGAGGCTTCTAGAATCTTATATGAGAAAGTGGGCCCAGATTTTTAGCAAAAAATTCACAGGGTCAGAAAATTCAGAGAAAATTCTGAGAGCTCCGTAATTGTGTTTTAGGGACACAGTAAAAGTTTCGTGTCGATCGGATGCCCGGATAGTGAGAACGGGTCCGCCAGCGATTTTTGTTACGGCATTTTGGTATTGGCATATTTCGTGAGTCATGTCAGTGAGTTGAGTCGGAGTCTTAAAGGGATCAAATTGTCAATCAGCAATCAAAGACTTAGAGAAGATTCAACAAGAGCTCAAGTTGACACTCAGTGTCTTGAATCTTGAAGATTGAAGTTGAAGAATTGTGGATCAGTTACATCAATCTCAAGAAGAAAGTATTCAAGAGGATCAGGTATGTTTAACTAAATAATTGTGGTGATCCGAATACTTTCTTATAGTGTAGAAACACTTGGATGAACTTTTAATTGCATAATAATCAAAAACTGGTGTTCGGACTTGTTCAGGATCCGGATCAGAGCCAACGATCCGGATCCCGAAGGATGTTGCTTCATACAAGACTTCGATCCGGATCCTTGCAATTTCCGATCCGGATCCCGAATGTTAAGTTTTCTGATTTGTATGAACGATCCGGATCGGGCCTTGCAATCCGAATCCCGAACCCTTGGTTTTCTGGAATCGTCAATCTCGTTACGACGATCCGGATCGCAATAAATCTGATCCGGATCGCCGTCCTGAAAATTTCCAGATAAGGTATGTTTTTGATTCTTATCTCTTTCCAAAGGTTTCTAAACTATAAATAGACATTTAGGGTTTCTCAAAAACGTGGGAGCTACGGCCGATCAATTTATAAAACACATGAGAGCAACCCTAGAGGCTAGGTTTTTATCGTTCTTCTTTATAGCCTCTTTTAGGTCAATTCGATGGTCATTCAAGAACATATCTTTGGTCGAATTGATCTAATCTTTGCTTAGAGATTTCTTCTACGGTTCTTCATTGATAATCTAAGCAAAGGATCACCATCGAAGTCAATATTCTTATCGACTGAGTTTGCATCGTGGATTCGACGTGGCATCGTGGATTCGGTGTGCTAAAGGCGTTTCGTGGATTCGAAGCGTGCGTTCGTGGATTCGAACGTGAGCAGTGGACGGGCAAAACGGTGGAGCGCGAGGTCCAAGAAATTGAAGGAGGGGTTAAATCCGTGGAGACGGTAATCACCTTGTTATTCTTCTTTTCTTAGGGATTGTTATTGCGTGGATATCCAACCGGTCAGCGCGAGGTCCGAAGAAGCTGAAGGAGGGGTTGAGTCCGTGGAGTCGGTAATCACCTTGTTATTCTTCTATTTTTAGTGGATTGTTATTGCGTGTTGGTCCCGTGGTTTTTCTCCTGGATTGGAGTTTCCACGTAAATCTCGGTGTACTGTTTTTATTTTCCGCATTGGTTTTTATTTTGCACTGAGATTGAGTTTTTAAGTATTACACCTATTCACCCCCCCTCTAGTTGTTTGATAGTACCTATTTAGATCCTTGTGGATCCTATAAAAACCTACAATGGTATCAGAGCGGGTTTTAGGTTTATCTATCATGATGGGTGAAAGTGGTAATATTATAGACCTCCTCTTTTTGATGGGACTAATTATGCTTATTGGAAAGTGCGGATGAGAGCTTTTCTCATCGCAATTGATGAGCGGGTATGGCAATCCGTGGAATACGGTTGGGTGCATCCTGTTGAGGAAGTAGGAAATTCTACTACCCCAAAACCTCGCTCTAGATGGTCCAAAGAGGAATTTGAAAGATCTTCTTACAATGGGAAAGGTATGAACGCTTTATTTAATTCTCTTTCCTCGACTGAATTTACAAGAATTTCCGCGTGTGAATCCGCGAAGGAAATTTGGGATATTCTCAAAATTACACATGAGGGTACTAATCTTGTAAAAATTCAAAGCTCCAGATGCTTACAAGTCAATTTGACTCTATTCATATGGAAGAGCATGAATTGTTTACAGATTATTACACTAGACTTCAAGATGTAATAAATACATGTGCTAATTTAGGAGAAAAGATCCCGGAGTCGAAAATTGTAAGAAAGATACTTCGGACTCTTCCGGAACGGTTTAGGGCAAAGGTTACCGCCATTGAAACCGTTAGTCATCCGGATGAGATGAGTATAGAGGAATTAGTAGGTGCTTTGCAAACTTATGAAATGACTTTTCCTACTAATCAAGTTTATTCCAAGTCTTCTTCTAAGCTTACAGGTATTGCATTCAAATCAACAAAGGAAGAAGATAGCGAATCGAGTTCCGACGATGAAATCTCTTTTGCCGATTTTGAAGAACATTTGGCGCGGATCACAAAGAAATTTCGTCGGAAGTTTTGGAAGAATCGAACCGATGGATCTTCATCCACGAAATCTTCTAAAGGATCATCGGGTTCTAAATCCTCTAAACTCAAAAGCTTTGCAAAACCTTCTAAAGAAAAAGAAAAAGATGATTTCGAAGGGAAAATCCAATGCTATCGATGCAAAGGCTACGACCATTTTTCAATGGATTGTCCTTCTAAGAAATCATATAAAAAGAAGGCTTTGCAAGCGAAAACTTGGGACGATTCTACTTCTAATGAATCGACCTCAAGTAAAGAGGAAAAAATTGTTGCTTCTCATGCCTCTCATTTTCCCTCTTCTAATAATTGTTTATCATCATTAGTCACTAACTCTACTCCTTTGATTTTGTATGAAACATCAACAACCGGCGGAGAGTCATCAAGTGAGGGGGAGTCGGACGAGGAAGAACTCGTTGAGGCATATCAACAACTTCTTGCGGAATCTAAGAAGATGGCCAAACATATCAAGAAGTTGAGAAAGCAACGACTTGAAGATCAAGACGAGAATCATGCTTTAAAGATCAAACTTTATGATCTCGAGGAGGAACGAGAGCTTTTATTGGATAATAATAAAATCCTCCAAGAAAAGATAAATCAATCGGAAACGGTCGTTAATTCCCATATTAACAAGATTGATTTTCTTGAAAAGCAGTTTGAGGAAATACATGTCACCAATCAAGCATTGACCAAGCAAGTTCATCAACTTAAATCCGACATACAAAGGATTTCAACCGGTTCCAAGAAACTTGAATGTATGTCCGGATTAGGTCAAACAAGCAAGGTTGGTTTGGGATTTAAAAAGAACCAAACTGTGAAGGCTTCAAGTTCCACAACTAAATTGAAAGGAAGAACTTGTCACCTATGTGGACTTGAAGGACATTTGGTGAAGGATTGCCCGAAAAAGAGAAAGAAGAATTCTTCGGCAACTTCACCTACGGAGCGAACTCAACGGAATCAAAAGACACATCAAGTCAAAGGAGTTCACAACACCCACCAAAGGTCCGAGCCACAACATCAATCATACAAGTGGATCATTGCGAGGCAAAGACCTAAGGTGGACCAACAGTCAAAGCGGACAACCCCCGGCCACAACGAATCAAGACAACCCAAAATCCAGCGATTTTGGATTCGGAAAGGTGATATCTTTCCTTGTCTTAAGTTCTAAATAGCTTATGACTGTATGTAATGCTTTGATTGGTTTTCCCTTCATATCTTTCTTAATCTTTGCATTACATGTTTTTCAATGCTCTTCGTTTTTATACTTTGTTTTTGAACAAAAGGGTTTTTAATGAACAAGTGCATTGAATGAAAAGGGCTTTCACTTTCAATCACTCCAATTTAATTTTATATGGATTATCAACTTTACTCCATAATCATAATCTTGAAGATACTTCATTATAGGAGTTTTTGATATTATAAGCATCAAATTTTAGAAATCATGTGTGATCTTTAGATGCTTAATCTATCTCGGTTGTGTGAGTTCATTGTGATAAACGTGAGACAACCGATTGATTGAAATTTGGGATTTAATTCTTTCACGTAAGAGATTGTATTCTTACAAGGGTAAATAAATGATTTTTTTTAAAGATGTGGAAAGAGTTACATCCGAAAGGAGTGTGAAAACTACCACCACATGTTGGAAAGAGCTGCCACCCCGGTCGTCCGGTTTGTGTGTGAAGCTACCACATGTTATGGATGCTTGATAGTATTTTATGAGAAAATCTTTAGTTGAAGCATTTGGAGATTTATATGCAAAACTCTTATATTTTGAACAATCTCCTGGTTGGTATAAGGTGGGATAGTTGAAAGATGCTCAAAGAGCCACCCTTAGGTATTTTAGTGCTTATCTCAAATTTGAAAGGGTAAGAAATCAAATTGATGTCATTTGGAAATCTCTGTAAGTCATCTTTGTACATCCGTTACATCTTGATAGACTTTGGATCTCAAGATTATTTTTGATGACTTGTGTTTGATGAATATAACATGAAAAACGGTTTATAATGTTTTACCTTTATTTTTCATGATTTTGGAGTAAATCCTTTTAATTTTGTGAAATTAATTGGATTGAATGACATCTGTGTGAATTCCCTGTTTAAAGCACTTAAATTGATTTCTTGATGGAATACAAATCGGTATTTGAAAAGAGTCTAAAATCTGGATTTGTTTCAAGAAATTAATTGATTTTTGCTTTCTGGTACAGGTACGCAATCTGCATTTCTGTTATATACCAGAACTGAGCTTTTATTTCTCTTTCTCTATGAACTAATGTTGTTAGTGATTTCCTTCTGTCTAGTATGTTCACTGTTTGACAATTTGTGACAAAAAGGGGGAGAAGAGAAATGACGGAGATGAGATCATCAAGAGAAACGAAACGAAAATGGAAAAATGGGGGAGAACGGAAAATGATGATCGTACCACAAAGGGGAGATCATCAAGAGAAACGAAACGAAAATGGAAAAATGGGGGAGAACGGAAAATGATGATCGTACCACAAAGGGGGAGAACATAGATGCTCAAGAACATGGAGAACATGTTAGAGATGCTCAAGATAGGGGGAGACAAAGAAAAAATTGAAAGAGCAGAAAAACAAAAGAACCAAAAGGAAGACGGATCAAATGTAGGATTGTAATTTCTAACGACTAACGTTTGATTTTGTTTGGAGTTTTGTTTTGCAGGAATTACATCACTTTAAGACTCCAAGTCCTAAGTCATAGAGTATGTTCTAGGACTGTTTGGTTCAAATGTAATTTTGTATTTATTGGATCTTTCACGCAAAGAAAATCAATGTTTTGGTGATGACATTGAGTTTCGACTTTTTGGTTTAAGATGAGTGTCTTGAGCGCTTTTATGTATTTTTGGATTTTGTCACGAAATTGCCAAAGGGGGAGATTGTTACGGCATTTTGGTATTGGCATATTTTGTGAGTCATGTCAGTGAGTTGAGTCGGAGTCTTAAAGGGATCAAATTGTCAATCAGCAATCAAAGACTTAGAGAAGATTCAACAAGAGCTCAAGTTGACACTCAATGTCTTGAATCTTGAAGATTGAAGTTGAAGAATTGTGGATCAGTTACATCAATCTCAAGAAGAAAGTATTCAAGAGGATCAGGTATGTTTAACTAAATAATTGTGGTGATCCGAATACTTTCTTATAGTGTAGAAACACTTGGATGAACTTTTAATTGCATAATAATCAAAAACTGGTGTTCGGACTTGTTCAGGATCCGGATCAGAGCCAACGATCCGGATCCCGAAGGATGTTGCTTCATACAAGACTTCGATCCGGATCCTTGCAATTTCCGATCCGGATCCCGAATGTTAAGTTTTCTGATTTGTATGAACGATCCGGATCGGGCCTTGCAATCCGGATCCCGAACCCTTGGTTTTCTGGAATCGTCAATCTCGTTACGACGATCCGGATCGCAATAAATCTGATCCGGATCGCCGTCCTGAAAATTTTCAGATAAGGTATGTTTTTGATTCTTATCTCTTTCCAAAGGTTTCTAAACTATAAATAGACATTTAGGGTTTCTCAAAAACGTGGGAGCTACGGCCGATCAATTTATAAAACACTTGAGAGCAACCCTAGAGGCTAGGTTTTTATCGTTCTTCTTTATAGCCTCTTTTAGGTCAATTCGATGGTTCCTTCAAGAACATATCTTTGGTCGAATTGATCTAATCTTTGCTTAGAGATTTCTTCTACGGTTCTTCATTGATAATCTAAGCAAAGGATCACCATCGAAGTCAATATTCTTATCGACTGAGTTTGCGTCGTGGATTCGACGTGGCATCGTGGATTCGGTGTGCTAAAGGCGTTTCGTGGATTCGAAGCGTGCGTTCGTGGATTCGAACGTGAGCAGTGGACGGGCAAAACGGTGGAGCGCGAGGTCCAAGAAATTGAAGGAGGGGTTAAATCCGTGGAGACGGTAATCACCTTGTTATTCTTCTTTTCTTAGGGATTGTTATTGCGTGGATATCCAACCGGTCAGCGCGAGGTCCGAAGAAGCTGAAGGAGGGGTTGAGTCCGTGGAGTCGGTAATCACCTTGTTATTCTTCTATTTTTAGTGGATTGTTATTGCGTGTTGGTCCCGTGGTTTTTCTCCTGGATTGGAGTTTCCACGTAAATCTCGGTGTGCTGTTTTTATTTTCCGCATTGGTTTTTATTTTGCACTGAGATTGAGTTTTTAAGTATTACACCTATTCACCCCCCCTCTAGTTGTTTGATAGTACCTATTTAGATCCTTTGGGATTAATAAACCTACAATTTTGAGTACAGCGAGGCTTTTGCCGACCCAGAAATGGTCCAAACTGAAAATTTAAAGTACCTTGAGGTAAATCAAGTTAAACTGTGTCTGCCTGTCAAATTTGAGCGAAAACGGGCGAGAAACGGGCGAAAACGGACGAAAACGGGCGAAACCGGACTTGGGCCCAACTTTCGGGCGCCCGAAAGTTGGTTCTGGGCGCCCAGAAAGTACTGTAGCGGGCCGAGTTTTTGGGCTGCAGCTGTGAGGACCTGGATCCCCACGAGGTGATTACTGGCTGACCAGCAGCTTCTGGAGGCCTTTGTGGCGTGTCGGTGGCGTTTGTACACCAATTGGACACTTTTGATGGACTCGGTGTGTTAATTGGATCAAGAGAGTAGTCAGATGGCCCCATTGAATGCTTAGAAGTGGTTTCGCGCGCAATGGATATTAAAATTGGACTCGGGGTGAAGTTTGGATAAAGGATCACCTCTCCGGATGCCTTCGGCAATTTTTTAGAGTTGGAATTTGGCAAATCGGACTTTAGGAATGGACCCGGCGCGAAAATCGAATCAAGTGGGCTTTCCGTGGGCTTTCGGCAAATTTTCGGATGAGAATTTGGAGAAACGGACACCGTATTTGGATTCAGCGCGCGAAATCGTTGAGAATGGACTATTTACTTGCTTTTTTCGAAGCCCGGTTGGCGTGCGCGTTTTTCGAGGCGTGCGCGGATCTCGAGGTGTCGCGGCACGGATCCCGAGGTGTGCGCTGTGGCGTTGGCACGCGGCTCGAGGGCGCTCTGCGCGAGGGGGGGCGCAGCAGGGGCGGGGAACAGCGCCTGCCTGCGTGGGTCACGCGGGGGCTGCCACGTGGCGGGCCCCCATTCGCGCCCGCGCGGACGCGGGGGGCACGCGTCCGTGCGGCGGGCTCGGTGTCCCGCGCCTGGGTGAGGCGCGGTGTCACGCGCCCGAGTGGCGCTTGGGCAGCGTCGCTCGCGTGGCGCGCGGGGCGCGCGCCACGTGGCCAGGGGGCGCGCGCCTGCGCCTGGCGCGTGCGGCCTGTGCGGTAGACCGCTGGCAGTGGGCCCCTTGGGGTGGTGCACCGTGGACCCGGTCCACCAAGACGCCCCTCCTCCCTTTCTTCTCTTCTTCTTCCTTTTCCTCCCCGCGCGCCATTTCTTCTCCCATTTTTCTTCTTCTCCAACCGAGCGAGAGAGAGTGTGAGGGAGGGGATTTTGTGGGGTGCGGCGGTGCGCCGTGGACCTCGCAAAGCGCGCGAGGTGTTCCAAGGAGACGGTTGGGCGGCGCGACGCGGTCGAGGTAGGTCCCGCGTGTTAGTTTTTGCGATATTTTTGGCACAGCTTTGGAGCGTCCTTTTGAAAATTGGATTTGACCCCTTGCTCTCGTGTGTGTTAGGGACCGTGTTTTACTGTGCCGTTTTACTGCGCGGACTGCTGCTGGCGTTTTGGACGCGCCTCGTTTTGCGCGTGGACTCATAAAGTGTGCACCGTTTTGCGTGCAACTTGTTGTACGAGCGTCGGATCGAGGCGAGCCTATACATATTTTTCATCTACTCGACGCGAGGATTATCACCATATTTTCTGGGATTTTTCGGGAATTTCCCGAAGGTATACTTTTCCCGTTCTCCTGTGCAATGTGATACAGATGTGTATATTGTGGACTTTCGCGCTCACCGAGTTGTGGAATTTGTAACTTGGCCTCCGGGACTCGGATTTTGGCGTGCAGGTACTCGTTTCGAAGGGCTCGACGCGACGATCGCGTTCGTATTTTTGGTGGATTTTTCAGAGTCCGTTCTGTTGGTGAAAATTGCATATCTTCGGGGCTGGTTTCAGCAGTTGGTGTATACTCGTATATTTTAGCATAAAGTATAACTTTGGACCTTTTTGTGGTACCCAGGAGGGTTCGCAAGTGTTTCGGAACACTGCTAGGAGCCGAGGTTTGCGCGACATGTACCGTGGATACGAGTTCAGTGGATTGTGCGTGCAGGTGGCCACGCTCTTCACCGACCCCAGGTTTGCCTTGGATTGAGCACTTCAGGTGGGTAAGCTTGATATTGGTAACTGTATAAGGTGTTTATGTTATGATGAACGTAGGTGCACTTGTGGGGATGTCACCCCTCTATGACTGATAGCAGGTATATTTGATGTACAACCGATATGAGCGAGAGGTAAGTATGGAAACAGCCTAGATCATGTGGATTGATGTTTACCTGACAATTGTACATGCTCGTTAAACGAGAGACTTAGCATGCGATAGACAGACTATATTTATCCCACACTAGATGATATAGAGATCATACCTGGTTATTCAGTGGCTTATTTATGTGAGATTAGTATATCATAGTAGGAATATTGTAGTATGCTTTGCTACTATGTTTTACTCTCTTTTATTGTTTCCAAGGACAAAAGCATGCTTGAATGGACATGTAGTTAGGCCATCTTTTACTGCTGCACTACTTATTGGAATTTGACTTTGGAGAAACCATGTTATCCTTTTCTCCTTCCTTGTTAGTCGGGCGGTCTGTGTTGATCGGGTGCGAGCAGGAGTCTGGGGTAGTGTAGCCGAGACATTTGTGTCAGGGACAGGTTGGATTAGTTGTGGGGCTTTGCGGCAACCGCGGATATTGGGCGGTTGACCGGATGCTTATCTATACACCAGATTGGGTATCAGTTTTCTCTAGTGGATGGAGTTTCCCACTTATCGTCTAGTTGCATCCGATTGAGGTCGGGTCTTTCTTTAGTGGTTGAGTTTTCCCACTTTGATCAGATTTGTGATCAAAGTCCTGCTATACAGAGATACTTGTTACTGAGATACTTTACTCGTGTGGGTCGCTCCCCTCGAGTGCCACTCCGGAGGTAGGCTTGACCGAGCCGTGTGCCGGTCTGTTACTTATATTTCGACCGAGCCGTGTGCCGGTCCGTTACTTATATTGAGATCGAGCCGTGTGCCGATCAGTTACTGAGTTCGACAGTAGAGCAGGCAGTACCGGGTTTTATACCGGTTCATTTGATTGGGTTTATTTCGGTCAGATACTGTTATTGTTGCACTCGTGCCCGGGGGCCGAATGCAGTCTGGTAGCTGAGTTTAGACCCATGCTAGTATTGTTGAGAGCCGTTTGGTTGACGGTGGTCCCGTGTCGTCGAGAGTACTTTGACCGTTGTGTGAGAGGTTGAGCATCATCATTCTATCCGTTCTGAGAAAGAGAGCGTGGATTTTGACTATAGCCTGCATGAGCCACTACTCGATAGCGAGTTAGTCCGTTTGGATGCCCTACGTAATTCCTGCCCGTCAGCGGGAGGTGGTCATAGGTGGGGCGCAGGTTTGACGGACCAGATGTGGCAGTCAGCTCGATTGGGTCGATTGTGTAGAATACCGGGCTTTGGATGACGCACCGACCTTGTAAGATGGTGTGGTGCGGAGGAGATTGCCTTGGGCGTGTCCCGTATGTTTTTACAGTTGGGTTCGGGCTGATTCGGATCAACGCGGAAGCCACCAGCTCGTTTCGGAATTTTTCGGGCCTGGAACGCGAAAGAAGACTGTTTGGGAAGCACCGACTCCACCGTGGTGCGCAGAGAAATTGGGAAACGCTTGGAACAGCTGTAATTTATGTTTACAGCGAGGTTCGGGAGGTTCCGGACTGACGCGAAGGACCCGAGGGCAAAAAGTGAGTTGGAACGGGCAGTTATGGAGCCGGTTTTTGGATAGAACACACCGACTCCACGGTTGAGCTTTTTGAGGAGAAAAAGCTGTGGGCATGTGTATTTTCAGATTACAGCGGAGTTCGGGAGGTTCCGGACCCCGGCGGAAGGCCCGAAGCCAAAAAGTGAGTTATGGTTGGCCTTTGGATTATTTTATTCTTTTTTAATTATTGTAATTAAGTTGGTTGCCTTCCTTTAGCTGCTGGTGGAGTGGAAGTGGCAGAGGGGGGATGAATTAATTAAAGATGGTGTGTTAGTGATTAATTAATTCATCTAGGTGAGTTGGCGGGATTAATTAATCCCCTTACTTTATTTAAGCTCTCCCTCACCCTCTCTCTCTCTCGAACCCCACCTCACCAACACCTTCTCCTAGCTGCCTTTGGGTTGGTCTGAAGCAGAGAAAGAAGGAAGGAAGGAAGGAGGAAGAAGAAGGTTGAAGGTTAGGTGTTCTTGAGTTTTCTTCGTCGCCGCCGGGCGTGGAGCCGACCGTGGGCGCGGCAAGCCTCGTGGAGGTGTGTATTATTTTAGTATTATTGTTGCGAGCTTGGGATTTTGGCTTCTCTTCTCTTCCCTCCTTTTTTTTCCTTTCTTTTTACTGTTCTTGGGGCAGTGGACTTGTTGTCCGTTGCGTGGCGAGGGTGCTCGGCCGCGCGCGCGCAATTTGGGCGCGCGGCTAGGGAGGCATGCCGCTGCGCGGGCGCGCATGAGCGCCGCGTGCAGCAGGCGCCCTGCTGCTGCTGTTGTGCAGCAGGGCGCCAGGCCGCCAGCGCAGCGCCCTGGGCGCGGCGCCAGGGCTGGCGCGCGCGCGGCACTGCGGCGCAGGCGCAGTGCCGCGGGCCGCGCGCTTGGGCGCGCGGCACTGTAGGGGCCCCGCGCGGGCGGCCCCTGTGCCGCGGGCCCTGCGCGGCATTGCAGGGCGCCGCGGGCCCCGCGCGGCATGGCAGGGCGCCGCGCGGGCGGCCCCTGTGCCGCGGGTCCCGTGCGGCGTGGCAGGGCGCCGCGCGGGCGGCCCCTGTGCCGCGGGCCCCGTGCGGCGTGGCAGGGCGCCGCGCGGGCGGCCCCTGTGCCGCGGGCCCCGCGCGGCTTGGCAGGGCACCGCGCGGGCGGCCCCTGTGCCGCGGGCCCCGCGCGGCATTGCAGGGCGCCGCGCAGGCGGCCCCTGTCGGCGGCCCCTGTGCCGCGGGCCCCGCGCGGCATGGCAGGGCGCCGCGCGGGCGGCCCCAGTGCCGCGGGCCCCGCGCGGCATGGCAGGGCGCCGCGCGGGCGGCCCCTGTGCCGAGGGCCCCGCGCGGCATTGCAGGGCGCCGCGCGGGCGGCCCCTGTGCGGCGGGCCCCGCGCGGCATGGCAGGGCGCCGCGCGGTCGGCCCCTGTGCCGCGGGCCCCGCGCGGCACTGCAGGGCGCCGCGCGGGCGGCCCATGTGCCGCCGGGCTGGGTTTGGAGCCGTGCAGCTGCGCCGCCATTGCCGCGCAGGCTGCGACCCGGCGTCGCACTGCAGCGTGTGCGCGATGGTTTTCTTTTCCGCGCAACGCGCGGCGTTTCTCGTCGCCGGATGGGTTTCTTTTCGCCTTTGTGAGCGCGGTTTTCGACCGCGGATTTTCTGACCCCGATTTATCTTATTCTCTCACAGTTGTGGCATAGTGTTAGCTTTTACGTGGCCGGTGGTTCGTTTTTGCCGCGTGGAGCCGTGGGATCGCATCGGGACCTCCGTTTGGCGCACGGTTTGCAGATTTATCGCAGGTGGGTTGGTTTCTTCCAAATGAACTACGGAATGCCCTTTTTGCTTCCGAATGCAAAGGTGTCGTGTTCTTATACTATCAGGTAATTGCAGGATAGTCGTGAAAGTCGAGGGTTGTCATTTCCGACTTGGACACGAGTGTTAGTAGCGTCACTTGAGTATACGAGTTTTCCGATCTGGTCGATCGTGGACTCTAGCTGGCATGCGCTTGCGGCTGAGACATGTTCTATGCGCGTTGGGTATTTGCTCCGAATGCATAGTTGCATTTGATGCCCCTGGCTGAGTTACCAGGAGGGTATTAGGACTGGTCAAGATACCAGATGGATATACATATCACTGGCCGAGTTACCAGATGGATACATATCACTGGCCGAGTTACCAGATGGATATACATATCACTGGCCGAGATACCGGGTGGATACATATCACTGGCCGAGTTACCAGATGGATATATATCACTGGCCGAGTTTGTGAAGACCCAAAATTTCACCATTAGACTACTGTTGCATCTACAGCTTCTGGAGGCCGATGTGGCGTGTTGGTGGGATTTGTGCACCAATTGGACATTAGGGATGGACGTTGTGTGTTAAATGGATCACGAGAGTAGTCTGATGACCCCGTCGGAAGTTTAGAAGTGGTTTCGCGCGCAATGGATATTAAAAATGGACTCAGCGCGAAGTTTGGACCAAGGAACACCTTTCCGGGTGCCTTCGGCAATTTTTAGAGTTGGAATTTGGCAAATCGGACACCGGATTTGGACTCAGCGCGCAAAAACGGTCAAAATGGGCTATTTACATGCATTTTTCAGAGGTTGCTACAGTAAAATTACTGTTCATGGCCGGAACAGTGTTTCCGGCGACGGCGGGCAGCAGCGGAGGACGGCGGCGCAGGCTCGGGCAGGCGGCGCCTGGCCGCGGGCAGGCGCACAGGGGCGCGGGCAGGTGCGCGGGCCACGAGGCTAGCGTGCACCGGAGGATGGGACACGTGGAGGGAAACGGCTGGTCGGTGTTGTGGTCTGGGAGCACGGAGCAGGCTTGTGGTGTACGGTGGACCGGGGTGGACACGTGGCGGTTTATGATTTGTCGGTGCTGTGGACCCGGTTCACGGAGTGTGTGTGGGTGGCCTCGGGGCGCGTGCCTGGCAGGGGGGCGCAGGCGGCGCTGACAGCGCGCACGTGGGCGTGGCAGCGACGCGTTGACTGGGTGCGTGCCACGTGTCGGCTGTGCAGCGAGACACGTGTCGTGCGGTGGTTGGTCTGGATCGCTGTCGCCTGTTTGGCGGGCGATGTGGCGGCCCAGGGGAGTTTCGGGCTGCTACAGTGCGCGCCTAGGGAAGTTTCGGGCTGCTACAGTGCGCGCCCGAAAGTTCCCTGCGCCCGGAAATTGGGACATATTCGGTATTTTTCGATTTGTTTCTGCAGGCTATAAAAGTGACCCGAGCTTCTTTCTTCCCCCTTTTTCCGGCATTTCCGAGCCTCCTCTCGCCATGGCACCTTCAGCAAAGTTGATCCCCGAGCTATGCTGCATCCATCAGCAAAGTTTTGAGATTTATGGTGGCACGCTTATCGAGGTTTCCTTTTTTACGCCGCGGCGCGACGCACGTCCTTTTGGGTTCCCCTTCGTCGCGTTTCGGTACGCGAGCTCCCCCGGCCTACTCCGACCACCTTTTCGAGCGATTTCTTCGCCGCTGGATCCACGACGGACAGATCTACGATCTAGGTATTTTCAGCTTTCCCTCATTTTGTGCTTTTCGAGGTGTTTGTTCGAGCTTACTGTGACCCCATTTCTGTGATGGAGATTTGGACAGCGGCGTGGTCTTTCGGCGTTATCTCCGCAACCGGGCACCGTATGGCGACGTGCTTATACACTTTTTTCATCTACTCAATGCAAGGAATATCACAATATTTTTCTTGGATTTTTTTGAGTTTTGTCCGAAGGTATATGTTCTTCCCCTTGTCTGTAAATGGAATTACAGTTATGTTGCTGTGTGGTTTTGCGCACCTGTACTGTGGAATTTGTAACTCGGCCTACGGGGCTCGGAATTGGACGTCCGGGTACTCGTTTCGAAGGTATCGACGCGTGGATTGCTGTGATATTTTTATTGGATTTTTCTGGGCACTTTCTGCAGGTGAAAACTGCAGGTCTTCGGGACTGTTTTATGATGTTGTATATGTGGATTATTTTTGGAATAAAAGTGTAATGTTGGACCTTAATTGTTGTACTCAGGGGTGTTTTCAGTTGTTTGGAGCCAAGGCTTGCACGACATGTACCGAGGGTGTAATTTTGGCAGATTTTGGACTGTGAGCGTCTACCCACTTCACCGACTTCAGGTTTGCCTTGGTTTAAGCGCTTCAGGTGGGTAAACTTAGTACTTGCAACTGTTAGAGGGAATAACAGAGTTTATATGCATGTTATGCCTTATGGGAGGTGTAATAGTGGATGTTCAGGTATGGTTAAGATGAGCTTACCTATGGGAATGTCACCCTCTATGATTGATAGCATGCCTAATTTAATGTGCAACCGATATGAGCAAGAGGTAAGCATGGAAACGGCCTAGATCATGTGGATTGATGTTTACCTGATAATTGTACATGCTTGTTGAACTAGAGACTTAGCATGCGATAGACAGATTATATTTATCCCACACTAGATGATATAGAGATCCTACATGTTTATTCAGTGGCCTATTTATGCGAGATTGGTATATCATAGTGGGAATATTGTAGTATGCTTTGCTACCATATGTTTTACTCTCTTTTATTGTTTCCAAGGACAAAAGCATGCTTGATTGGACTTGTAGTTAGGCCATCTTTTACTGCTGCACTACTTATTGGAACTTGACTTAGGAGAAACCATTCTTTTCCTTTCTCCTTCTTGTTAGTCAGGTGGTCAGTGTTGCTCGGGTTCAAGCAGGGGTCTGGGTAGTGTAGTCGGGACTTCGTGTTTGGGACAGGTTGGATTAGTTGTGGGGCTTTGCGGCAACCGCGGATATTGGGCGGTTGACTGGATGCTTATCTATGCACCAGATTTGGGTATCAGTTTTCTCTTATGGATGGAGTTTCCCACTTATCGTTAGTTGCATCCGATTGAGATCGGGCCTTTCCTTTAGTGGATGAGTTTTCCCAGTTTGATCAGAGTCGTGATCCAGTCCTGCTATATAGAGATACTTGTGAGACATTGATTACAGAGATATTTTACTCGTGTGGGTCGCTCCCCTCTAGTGCCACTCCGGAGTAGGCTTTTGACCGTGACGGGCCGGTCAGTTGGTGAGTTGTGAGTGATGACAGAGTTGGTGAGTTGTGAGTGATGATAGAGTTGGTGAGTTGTGAGTGATGACAGAGCAGGCAGTACCGGGTTGTATACCGGTTCATTTGATTGGGTTTATTTCGGTCAGATACTTTTATTGTTGCACTCGTGCCAGGGGGACCGAGTGGAGTCTAGTAGCCGTGTTTAGACCAGTGCTAGTGTTGTTGGGAACCGTCTGGGGATCGACGGTTGTCCCAAGGTCTTTGTGAGTTGTTGACCGTTGTGCGAGAGGCTTGGTGATCTTGAGTTTATCCGTTCTGAGAGAGAGCGTGGATTTTGACTATAGCCTGCATGAGCCACTACTCGATAGCGAGTTAGTCCGTTTGGACGCCCTACGTAATTCCTGCCCGTCAGCGGGAGGTGGTTGTAGGTGGGCGCAGGTTTGACTGGACCAGATGTGGCAGTCAGCTCGATTGGGTCGATTGTGCACTTCATGTGCTAGTGGTTGCATACCTCTGTTTGGTTCTCCCCTTTTAACCTTTGGATAGGGGCATGGTAGCTGTTGAGAGTCTCCAGCTTACTCATTTCAGTCTTATGACTTGGGTTAGTTTATGTCTCTTGAGGACTTAGTGGGCAGACCGTCAGGTCTGGAGGTGGTACCCACTGAGAACTCCCTTTTTGGTGTAGTTCTCACACCCTTTGGGGGTCTTCCCCCCCTTTTTTTTTCCTTCATCTCCTTTGTTTTGCAGAGTCTTAGCGGGTGATGCTAATTCTGCGGTTGCTGATCGAGGCGAGGGAGTCGCGAGCTAGATCCCTACCCGTCGTTGGTGAGTAGCGGTATCTCCTACAGAGGAGATATCCAGTAGTTTAGTTGTTTTGTTTTCCTCTTTTGAGAGACTGTTGTAGTGAGGATATTTTATGTATTGAGAGACTGTACACTGTTGTATTTATTGGAGTTATCTCCCGGTTGGGTTCAGAGCTTGTATTTGAGAATATTGTTTTATTATTATTTTGGGAGGCGGACAGTGTTGTTTTATTTCCTGTTGTACAGTGATTGATCTTGGTTATACAGCAGATTTTTATTTATAGCTCTGATATCTGTCTAGCTACAGTACTTTTCTTGCAGGTTGGACGCTTCGCCTATGCGGATTTGGCATAGGTGGCGGATCTGTTGGCGGGCCCGGGTCGCAGTTTCGACCCCGGGGCGTGACAGATTAGAGTGGTATTAGAGCCTAGGTTGTAGGTCATGGTGGACTTAGAAACCCTAGGCTTATGGTTTGACCCTTGGTTGACTTCGTGAGAGTCGTGATTTTTAGCGAGAGTCCTGATTGAGTTTTATACCTCTCCCAAGGGACGGGAAGAGAGATTGGCATGTTTATTCTCCTAAGTGATTATATTGGCTGCAGACAACATAACGCTGCGGAACGGGTGACATGCTTTAGACTTTCGCTGGATTGGGTCGAGCGCTATTTTGTGTTGTTTTGTGGTTTCGTCGTGGCGAGCGGTGTCTCCCCGACGCTGGGTTTTGACCCGTGTGCATCCTGTCATAGCAGTTGAGCTTAAGCAGTTGGTTTTGGGCCGGATACCCGGATTGAGGTCAGAGAACTCCGGACCCAGATGACAGGATTGTCAGAGGCTCATCAGCGACAGAGTGAGCAGCTGGTCTTGGTGACACAGTTGTCGGAGCACTGAGTAACCCCCTCCGTGCCAACGTTTAGTGCCGAGGCACCGAGGCAGGGTGGATAGTTGACGGCAGAGGAGCTATGGGACATGATCGATCTATTGAGCCAGATTTGGCAGATGATCCACCCCAACTCGTAAGACTGAGTTTGGAGCCTTTGGAGGCAGAGTCGTGGTTGGTGGTAATGGAGTGATCAATTGAGAGCCTCCCTATGCTAGAGAGTTTTTGCAGTTGTTGAACTACGCGCTCCAGATTTCGAGGGATGAGGCGCACAGGATATGTGTGACTGGGAGTGGATTGCGCCCTGATACCTTTCAGTTTAGTTAGTCCCTCAGTTACGGATTATTGACGCCTCGATGGTGTAGGCATTGTATATGGAGCTTGGCGTTGCAGTTCCTTTGGATAGGGATCTGCCGCTAGAGGCGAGTTCGGGATATTGGCGCTTGGCGCCGGGTGATGGAGGACAGATCGGCCGGCAGAGGCATTTCTGATTTCTTTTTCCAAGATAACGAGTTACCGAGATGCCGGAGATCGGGTGGACCCCGATGGCAGCATTAGTATCGATTTGGGAGTGGCGCAGCGGTAGCGTGGATTTGTTATTTGCGGAGGACCGTATTTGTCGCCTCAATGTGATCAGAGACAGAGGTCGTGCTTCCTTGTGGATAGTCCTGATTTTCAGGTAGATTGAGCGACAACCACTTGCTTTGAGCGGATGAATCTGTGTCGCCCGGTTGGAGGGCGCCACGGTAGTGGATCGAGTGTCGCAGGTGGGATTTCACCACAGCAGTCGGAGTTAGAGCATGTTTCATTCTTGCCTGGACTAAAGGCAGATTTGTTACCACGTGCACTAGAGGTATAGGTTCCCTTTGTTGTTGTGCATGTGGAGGAGGTTTTTGGATCATGTCTAGTGCGGCCGAGACCGCGAGTTACCGGCAGAATTATTGGAAATTGTAGCAATTCGGTGTTTCGACCCTATGCTTGATATTGATTTGCACAATGCCACGGAATGTTTGACTGCGGCGAGAGAGGACGTTGATCTTCGGCAAGGTGGACAAGAGAAGGCTTGCTTGTTGAGATTGTTAGAGCACACAGGTTTTAGCGACAGTGTGAGAGATGCTTACAGCGGCACCGAGACTCAGGGATATCCTTGTTGCTCATGAGATCCCGGGTGTGATTTCACCTGAGCCGTTGATAATGCCGCCGGATAGGGAGATAGAGATTGCCTTGGACGTGGTTCGGGGAACCACGCCACCCTCGACAGCACCTCATTGGATATCGCCTGTAGAGCTGGGAGAGCTGATGGCGCAGTTGCAGGATCGGAGGGATCGAGGGGTCTGTTTGACCTGGTGCCACGCCGTTAGTATACGGCGGTGATGCCACGCCGTTGGTGAACGGTGGTGATGCCACAGCGTTGATACACGACTGTGAGGGTCCTTTTATGGTTCGAGTGTAGACAGGTCCGGGTGGTATCTAGGACCTTTTGATGGAGTTATACTCCGGCTGTTAGTGTATGATGCGAGTACCTACTTGGAATTAGACAGCCGAGGACTTCGCCTAGATGGCATTCAGGACACGGTAGGGGCATTATGGGTTTATAGCGAGGCCCAATGGAATGACGAATGCCCTGTTGACTTTAAGGCATGAGGAATTGTATGTCACAGTTGTACTTGGGCGGATTGGGAGTGGGGTTTTCCGAGGATATTTTGATTTACTCCCAGAGCGATTTAGAGCACGAGGAGCACTTGTGGAGGTGCTACCACTCCTGTGTGGGTGAAGCTGTATGCCAAGTTATTGAGGTACAAGTTTTAGCTCCAAGTGCATGCCTTCTTGAGTCACCTTATTCTGGCCATTGGAGTGGCGGTGGAATCCGACCAAATGGATGTTATTCAAGTTTGGCTGAGACCAACATTTACTCCTTGAGGTGAGAAGCTTCTTAAACATGGCAGTGCGGGAGAGCATGGCCAATGGATACTGAGACTGATGCCAGCGCCAATGCTAGTGTTTCCAGTGTTGGGATTTGGATTGGGATGTTTTAGGGATACCTCCCATTGTGGCTGTAGAGTTACCGTGGGTCGATCTTCGGTCCACACTTCATTAGGCCAACCCTATGAGTAATGTGGCAGGATGAACCGCTGTTTTGCAGGCAGCTTGGATCCCACGGTTGAGCCTTTCAGTACGTCTATTACTTCCAGCCTTGATTGATATACCTGGGCGTAGGCCATGCCTGCTTGGTCTATCAGTCCTGATTACTCAGCATTTCTGTTTCTATGCTATATGATAGATTAAGATTTCAGCTTCAGTATACGGTTTCTACCATGCGGCACCAGTGGAGCCTACAGCTTTCAGCATCTTGGGTGGGATTTACGCAGATTGTCGTTGCTGGTTCGGATTTTTGACCGCGAGTTTGGGCATCAGCATTATGATCGCCTTTTTAGTCAGTTTTCAGTCCCGTTCACTGACGGTTTGGTCCCCGTCAGGGTGTCCTTTATTAGTTGAGAGATCGACTTCAACCCGTGGGTCTGTTGGGGTTATGTTGGCATGTTGAGTGACCAACTGTGGCATGAGATTGTGTCTCTTGAGGATCCCTTTTGAGGGTAGCCCGTGGTTGAGTAGGCCACTCGGGTGATTTTGGATCGGGAAGTAACCGAGTGAAGACCCCAGCTTATTGGATTCTTTTCTTCATAGGATGAATCTGTGCGTGTGCTTCGGGTCGCCTTGTTGAGATTGACACCAGGATGTGGTTTGGTGCGTGTTGCACGGATGGTTATTCTGTTTCCCCAGCTTTTGATGGAAGCCCCTGTATTGTTTCACGTCTCAGCTCAGGAGTGATGTGTTTTTTTTGGATCCCTCGCTCGTGATTGACTTGCCCCGTTGCGATTTCTAGTTCGAGAGATGAGAGAATTGCATATAGGGCCATGCCGTACTTGTTGTTGTTGTTGTTGGGGAGTAATCACGGGAGAGTGAGTGGTGTTTTCGGGAGCTGGAGGCGTTATTGCTGGATACCTACCCGTGGTATTTGTGACTCTTGGGGATTTGAGCTAGTTCGAGGACGAAACTTTCTTTTAGTGGGGGAGGATGTGAAGACCCGAAATTCACCATTAGACTACTGTTGCATCTACAGCTTCTGGAGGCCTATGTGGCGTGTTGGTGGGATTTGTGCACCAATTGGACATTAGGGATGGACGTTGTGTGTTAAATGGATCACGAGAGTAGTCTGATGACCCCGTCGGAAGTTTAGAAGTGGTTTCGCGCGCAATGGATATTAAAAATGGACTCAGCGCGAAGTTTGGACCAAGGAACCCTTTCCGGATGCCTTCGGCAATTTTTAGAGTTGGAATTTGGCAAATCGGACACCGGATTTGGACTCAGCGCGCGAAAACGGTCAAAATGGGCTATTACATGCATTTTTCGGAGGTTGCTACAGTAAAATTACTGTTCATGGCCGGAACAGTGTTTCGGCGACGGCGGCGGCGGCGGGCAGCAGCGGAGGACGGCGGCGCAGGCTCGGGCAGGCGGCGCCTGGCCGGGCAGGCGCACAGGGGCGCGGGCAGGTGCGCGGTCCACGGGGCTGGCGTGCACCGGAGGATGGGACACGTGGAGGGAAACGGCTGGTCGGTGTTGTGGTCTGGGAGCACGGAGCAGGCTTGTGGTGTACGGTGGACCGGGGTGGACACGTGGCGGTTTATGATTTGTCGGTGCTGTGGACCCGGTTCACGGAGTGTGTGTGGGTGGCCTCGGGGCGCGTGCCTGGCAGGGGGCGCAGGCGGCGCTGACAGCGCGCACGTGGGCGTGGCAGCGACGTTGACTGGGTGCGTGCCACGTGTCGGCTGTGCAGCGAGCCACGTGTCGTGCGGTGGTTGGTCTGGATCGCTGTCGCCTGTTTGGCGGGCGACGTGGCGGCCCAGGGGAGTTTCGGGCTGCTACAGTGCGCGCCCAGGGAAGTTTCGGGCGCTACAGTGCGCGCCCGAAAGTTCCCTGCGCCCGGAAATTGGGACATATTCGGTATTTTTCGATTTGTTTCTGCAGCCTATAAAAGCGACCCGAGCTTCTTTCTTCCCCCTTTTTCCGGCATTCCGAGCCTCCTCTCGCCATGGCACCTTCAGCAAAGTTGATCCCCGAGCTATGCTGCATCCATCTGCAAAGTTTTGAGATTTTTGGTGGCACGCTTATCGAGGTTTCCTTTTTTACGGCGCGGCGACGCACGTCCTTTGGGTTCCCCTTCGTCGCGTTTCGGTACGCGAGCTCCCCGGCCTACTCCGACCACCTTTTCGAGCGATTTCTTCGCCGCTGGATCCGCGACGGACAGATCTACGATCTAGGTATTTTCAGCTTTCCCTCATTTCGCGCTTTTCGAGGTGTTGTTCGAGCTTACTGTGACCCCATTCTGTGATGGAGATTTGGACAGCGGGTGGTCTTTCGGCGTTATCTCCGCAACCGGCATCGTATGGCCACGTGCTTATACACTTTTTTATCTACTCGACGCAAGGAATATCGCAGTATTTTTCTTGGATTTTTCTGAGTTTTGTTCGAAGGTATATGTTCTTCCCCTTGTCTGTAAATGGAATTACAGTTATGTTGCTGTGGGTTTGCCACCTTACTGTGGAATTTGTAACTCGGCCTACGGGGCTCGGAATTGGACGTGCAGGTACTCGTTCGAAGGTATCGACGCGAGGATTGTGTGACTTTTTTATTGGATTTTTCTGGGCACTTTCTGCAGGTGAAAACTGCAGGTCTTCGGGACTGTTTTTCTGATGTTGTATATGTGGATTATTTTTGGAATAAAAGTGTAATGTTGACCTTAATTGTTGTACTCAGGGGTGTTTTTAGTTGTTGGAGCCAAGGCTTGCGCGAATGTACCGAGG
>JAQNDB010004390.1:0-24045 GCA_029204045.2 Tillandsia leiboldiana
TTCCCACGTTCACCACAAGACACGACACAATAGGGTTGTGTAGACCGCTAACTAAGTCAGCTGCACTTCCTGTCCGATTCACACAACCTGCACCAGAGAGCGGTTGGCTCAAGTCTACCTCAGCGAGATTGTGAAGACTGCATGGGGTCACCGGCGTCGATCACATCAGACAGACACGCGTTTTGTCTCAAGTTTTGCAGAGTCTGCAAAAGCCCTGGGGACTAATTGCACTTCAGCACAGCCTCCACCCTCAGACAGACGGGCAGTCGGAGCGATTGATACAGACGCTAGAGGGACCTGCTCGGGCCTGTGTACTCGATTGGGGAGTCGGTTGGAGCGTTACCTACAACCATTGTAGAAATTCGCTTACAACAATAGCCACCAAGCCAGCATACTGATGGCACCCTACGAAGCTTTATACGGGAGACGCTGCCGATCCCCGATCTTTGGGACGACTTGGGAGAACGAAAGCTCTTGGGACCCGACTGGTGGAAGAACAGAAGAAAAGTGCGCCATCAGACAACGCTTACTACCGCCCAGAGTCGACAAAAGAGCTACGCGGATCGAGACGCCGCGATTAGAGTTCCAGGTAGGAGAACACGTGTTTTTGCGGGTCTCGCCGTCCGGGAATCAAGCGATTCGGTTAAAAGGCAAGCTAACCCGCGGTTCGTGGGGCCGTTCGAGATCCTGGAACGGATCGGCCCAGTGGCTTACCGCCTTGCCCTACCACCGAACCTCAACCGATTCATGACGTGTTCCACGTTTCGATGCTCAAGAATACCTCCCGACCCGTCGCATGTGCTGGACGTCTCGACACTCGAACTAAAGGAGGACCTAAGTTTCGAGGAACCCCTGTGCGAATACTAGCAAGAGAAAGTAAGACGCTCCGAAACCGAGACATCCCCTATGTGAAGGTGACTGGGAACAACCACGAGGAGCGGAAGCGACGTGGGAACTAGAATCAAAGATGAGAGAGGGCTATCCTTATCTCTTAACCGCAAATCAGGATTGAGTTTCGAGGACGAAACTCGTTTTAAGAGAGTGAGTGGTGTAATAGCCGCTAGTTTAAAATATTTTAAGGGTCTACTTTTGGTTCGTTATTTCCGCTTTTCGTTTCGGGGGATTGGGGTGAGATCGAATAATTCCTTGTTTCCGGACAGACGTCGGGGCCCGCGGTATTTTTAGTTGGTGAATAGGGCGCGCGAAACGGAGAGTGGGCGAGAACGGTTTGAATTCCGACGCCGGAATCTCCCGGAATAAATTCCGGAAGGTAACTAACGGTTCAGGTGGATTACGCGTTTTTAGACAGACCGGACTCTAGTTCGCACCTGATTTGGACCCGTTTTAACTTGAACTGGGTTGATTTCCCATTCCCTAATTTAACCGCTCCCGCCACCTTAAATTCTCCCGGTATTTTTCCCCGTCGTACAACTCCCATAACTACCCACAACTCCCTAACTACCCACTCCCGTAACTACCCCACCTCCCCTACTACCGCAACTTCCCGTAACTACCCAAACAAACTCCCCTAACTACCCGCAACTTCCCGTAACTACCCACACCACAACTCCCCTAACTACCCTCAACTTCCCATAACTACCCACTCCCCATAACTACCCACTTCCCCATAACTACCCGTCCCTTAACTAACACTACCCACAATCCCCTAACCACCCGTAACTCCCTTTAACTACCCACTCCCCTTAACCACCACACTCCCCTTAACTACCCTATCTTTCCACTTTCCCCACAAAGCCCCTACGTACGAGACCCCATTTCCCCAACCTTCAGTTTCCCAAACCAAACCCTTCTGCTTCCTCACCGACTGCGCGGAGGACCCAAGAGGCGAGACCAAGGAAGGAGAAGAAGCGTCCTCACATTCCTTGTAGCCGAACGCGCAGGATCGGATCGCCTCTCCCTCCGACAACCGAGGTGAGCACGCTAGGGTTTTGCCTTCTCGCCCCGTTCTTGGTTGGAGCGGACGAGAGGGGGGGGGGGGGGAAAGAAAAAGAAGGGGCATGGGCATCGCCGGAATCCGGCGCGCACGGCGGCACCGCATGCGGCTGCCGCATGCGGGCGCCGCCACTTGCGGGCGGCACGCGCATGCGGGCTGCCGCATGCGGGCGCCGCCATAGGCGGGCGGCACCGCATGCGGGCCGCCGCATGCGGCCGCAGCCGCCGCATGCTGGGCCGCCGCATGCGGGCGCCACCGCATGCGGGCTGCCGCATGCGGGCTGCCGCATTGCGGGCGGCACCGCATGCGGGCTGCCGCATGCGGGCGCCGCCGCTTGCGGGCTGGCCGCATGCGGGCGCCCCCGCATGCGGGCGCGCCGCTTGCGGGCTCCGCATGCGGGCGCCTCCGCATGCGGGCGCCGCCGCTTGCGGGCTGCCGCATGCGGGCGCCGCCGCATCTTGCGGCCGCCGCTTGCGGGCGCCGCGCATGCGGGCGCGCCGCTTGTGCGCCGCCGCATGCGGGTCGCCGCCGCATGCGGACGGCCGCACGCGGTTAGTACACCGCCCAGCCATGCGGGGCCAGGCGCATACATGTGTGAATTGTACGCAAGGTGAGAGGGCGCCGGGCGCTCTAATCATTAGTCTGACAAAGCCTTAAGTTGCTGACTCCTATATGACAGATTCGTGTAGGTCCGGGCGGACACCCGAGACGCGAGAGAACCTTACATCAGTCAGGAGCGCGACAACAAGGTGGGTTTACGGTCGAGACTGAGTATTATGTTGGTAATCGAAAAGGACTTTTCATATTAATCGGTACTAACGTTGATGGTTTCTATGATGTACTACCTTACCCCGTGACATGGTGACATGGTTACTTGGTTACTTGGTTACTTGGTTACTTGGTTACTTGGTTACTTATGCTCGAGTTGCGACACGCGCACCCGCGGTTTGGCCACCGCAAAGGGTGCTCTTTTCCGGAAAGGCGGTCTTTGACCCGTGTTACCCCACGAGGTGACGTAGTGGGGGGCCCCTGACCGCTGGGGGGTCTGAGGCAGCGAGGTGCGAGCTGTGGGACTGCCGGATTGGATCCCGATGTAGTCAGGTGTGGGACTGCCGGGATTGGATCCCGATGTAGTCAGGTGTGGGACTGCCGGGATTGGATCCCGATGTTAGTCAGGTGTGAGACCGCCGGGATTGGATCCCGACGCGGTCAGGTGTTACAGGTGTTACCGGGGTTACAGGTGCTACAGGTGGTACAGGTGGTTGCGAGTTACCATTACGAGTAGAGCGGTTGTTCCGGCTAGCCTTACTTTGTGGCTTGGTATTACTTTACTGCTTTAGTACTATTTTGATGATAGTGTCGCTGACTACCCACTCTGTGACAGGTACCTCCAGGGGGTAGAGGTAGGCGACGGTGAGGCCGAGTGTTGGTAGCAGTCGGTCTGAGGGAGCCCTAGTATGCTGTTTTATTTACCTTCTCTGCATTTCATTCAGTGTTGTAGGTTACTGTGTGGTTCTCGATACCCTTGTGGGGTCGTGTGGATGTTGAGTTCTTTCTTTCTACTTATGCACTACTATTTCCGTTATTGTTCCCGTTTGGCCGCTTTCAAAGCAACATGACTAGAAAAGAAAAGAACTTCGAAAACAATCTTTTAAAAATCTGGGTCGTGTGGACCTGTTTTCCAACACCTGTGGATTTATGGCATCTTTTCAAACTGTCTTCAAAACCTTGGGTCGTGTGGACCTGCTTTCAAAACTGTGAGTTTATCCTTTCAACTTGATTGGCCCGGGTATTGTTTAGTCTTCATGCACCGTACTACTTCGAACTGTTGTGATTAAATGGGAAAATGATTGCTCATAATCGGCTATTGTAGCAGCCGCGACGCCGTGCATATACAGAGGAGACTCTGCCCGATTTTCGAGTGAATCTGTATATGTGGCGGGTCTGGGCACGCGCCGGGGAAGGAGGTTTCTAAACAAAAAAAAATTCGTACGCACTTTACGCGTACTTTGAAGTATCGTTTCCGCTAAAACCCCCGGGGCGTGACAGATTAAGATGGTATCAGAGACTTTGCTTTAATCACAACAGTGACGGCCCAACATCCACCGAGATATCACACTTAACTACGAATAAATGAAATGTGCAGGGTTAAGGGCTAAGACGTGAGAGATCGGGGAGGGGATTTGTAGATAATGTTTCTTTTCTCTCTCGATTTGACGATGATTCATCTAGCAGAGATGAGTGCTAAGCTTTGGTTGGTATAACTTCCATTTTAAATTCACGTTCTAGGACCCTCTTTGATACTGGAGCAACACACTCGTTCATTTCTCGCGAGTACGTGTTTTCGCATGACCTCGAGGAAACACCTCTCCAATGTCAGTTGACGGTCCAGACCGCGGGTGGGACGCTAGAGGCGACTAGTTTGGTAGCCACTTGCCCGATTAAGCTAGGGCGGCTATTTTGCCCTTGGGATTTAATAGTAATTCCCTTGAAGGAGTACGACGTTGTTTTGGGCATGGACTGGCTCTCAAAGTACCAAGCGCTTATCGACTGCGATAAGCGGATGGTACAACTACAAGAACCTAGTTTTCCTAAGAATGCGTACCTAGCGTGCAAGAGCATCTCCTTCCCGGCAGTCATCTCCGCGGCTCGAGCCAGGAGTCTGATAGAGGGTGGGTGTGTAGCCTATTTGGCATCGGTAGATCTGGTTACCCGACCCTCGACGACACCTTCAGACATCCCGGTGGTGAAGGATTTTCCCGATGTCTTTCCGACGGAGCTGCCTGGGATACCCCCTGAAAGGGAGGTGGTGTTCCCTAATGAACTCTTGCCAGGTACGCAACCTATAACAAAGGCACCCTACCGAATGGCCTTCGCGGAGTTGAAAGAGTTAAAGGCGCAACTGGAAGACCTCTTGGACAAAGGGTTTGTCAGGCCGAGTGTGTCACCCTGGGGCGCACCAGTGCTTTTCGTACGGAAGAAGGATGGGAGCCTGCGACTCTGTATCGACTACAGAGGAATAAACAAGGTCACGGTGAAAAATAAGTACCCCCTGCCCAGAGTCGACGACCTCTTCGACCAACTACGAGGAGCGACGGTCTTTTCAAAAATTGATCTACAGTCTGGCTACCACCAGCTTCGGGTTCGGAACGAGGACATTCCGAAGACCGCTTTCCGGACCCGGTATGGCCATTACGAGTTTACGGTCATGCCGTCGGACTTACGAACGCCCCCGCAGTCTTTATGGACATGATGAACCGGGTCTTCAGACCATTCTTAGATCGGTTCGTGGTGGTCTTCATCGATGATATACTAATCTACTCATCCACCGACGAGGAACACGAGGATCACTTACGAACGATTCTCCAAACCCTCAGGGAACAGAAGCTGTACGCTAAACTCAAAAAGTGTGAGTTCTGGCTACGCGAAGTAGGATTCCTGGGGCATGTGATCTCGGCAAAGGGAATCGCCGTAGACCCCAAGAAGGTGGAATCGGTGATAGACTGGCAGCCGCCCACAACGGTGACGGAGATCCGCAGTTTCTTGGGGCTGGCGGGGTATTATAGACGCTTTATCGAGGGTTTCTCGAAGATTGCGACCCCGCTAAACCGGTTGACCAAGAAAGGAGAAAAGTTTGTATGGACGGCCAAATGCCAGGAAAGTTTTGAAGAACTCAAAAGAAGGCTAACCGAAGCACCGATTCTTGTACTACCAACACCAGGTGAGGACTATGAGGTGTACTGCGACGCTTCAAGAATCGGCCTTGGGGGTGTGTTAATGCAGCAGGGGAAAGTAATAGCCTATGCATCTAGGCAACTAAAGGACTACGAAAGAAACTACCCAACACACGACTTAGAGCTGGCTGCGGTGGTCTTCGTCCTGAAGTTATGGAGACACTATCTCTTTGGTGTCCATTGTAACATCTTCTCAGATCACCAGAGTCTTAAATACCTGTTCACACAAAAGGAACTAAACCTGCGGCAGAGACGGTGGCTTGAATTACTGAAGGATTACGACCCTAACGATCCAATACCACCCCGGAAAAGCAAACGTGGTAGCGGACGCTCTGAGCAGGAAGGGGCGACGGGAGGGAGGATCGGTAGGTGCGATAACTGAGCAGAGCAGCTTGATCGCAGAATTTTCTCGACTAGGGTTGGAAGTAGTGCCAGCGGGCACGGTTTGCGCAACTTCTAACTTTGGTGGTCAAGCCAACCCTACTAGAAAAGATTCGAGAGGGGCAGCAGGCGGACTCGCACTTACAGCTCGTAAGAGACAAGATCTCACCGGATCAGGAGGGGGACTTTTCGTTGGAAGGCGATGACACCCTACGGTTCCACGGGCGAATTTGTGTGCCAGATACCCCGGAATTGAAGAAGGAAATACTGTCCGAGGCACACAGCGCCCCTTATGCAGCACATCCAGGAGGCACAAAGATGTACAGGGACCTCAAGCAGACCTTCTGGTGGCCCAAGATGAAGAGGGATGTAACCCAATTTGTAGCTCATTGCCTGGTGTGTCAACAAATAAAGGCGGAACACCAACGACCGGCGGGAAAATTACAACCCTTACCGGTACCAGAGTGGAAGTGGGATCATATCACCATGGACTTTGTCACCGGGTTCCCACGTTCACCACAAGGACACGACACAATATGGGTTGTGGTAGACCGGCTAACTAAGTCAGCGCACTTCCTGCCGATTCACACAACCTGGACCAGAGAGCGGTTGGCTCAAGTCTACCTCAGCGAGATTGTGAGACTGCATGGGGTACCGGCGTCGATCACATCAGACAGAGACACGCGTTTTGTCTCAAAGTTTTGGCAGAGTCTGCAACAAGCCCTGGGGACTAAATTGCACTTCAGCACAGCCTTCCACCCTCAGACAGACGGGCAGTCGGAGCGAGTGATACAGACGCTAGAGGACCTGCTTCGGGCCTGTGTACTCGATTGGGGAGTCGGTTGGGAGCGTTACCTACCACTTGTAGAATTCGCTTACAACAATAGCCACCAGGCCAGCATACTGATGGCACCCTACGAAGCTTTATACGGGAGATGCTGCCGATCCCCGATCTATTGGGACGACTTGGGAGAACGAAAGCTCTTAGGACCCGACTTGGTGGAAGAAACAGAAGAGAAAGTGCGCCTCATCAGACAACGCTTACTAACCGCCCAGAGTCGACAAAAGAGCTACGCGGATCGAAGACGCCGCGATTTAGAGTTCCAGGTAGGAGAACACGTGTTTTTGCGGGTCTCGCCGTCCAGGGGAATCAAGCGATTCGGGTTAAAAGGCAAGCTAAGCCCGCGGTTCGTGGGGCCGTTCGAGATCCTGGAACGGATCGGCCCAGTGGCTTACCGCCTTGCCCTACCACCGAACCTCAACCGGATTCATGACGTGTTCCACGTTTCGATGCTCAAGAAATACCTCCCCGACCCGTCGCACGTGCTGGACGTCTCGACACTCGAACTAAAGGAGGACCTAAGTTTCGAGGAAACCCCTGTGCGAATACTAGCAAGAGAAAGTAAGACGCTCCGAAACCGAGACATCCCCTATGTGAAGGTGCACTGGAACAACCACGAGGAGCGGGAAGCGAAGTGGGAACTAGAATCAAAGATGAGAGAGGGCTATCCTTATCTCTTTACCGCAAATCAGGATTGAGTTTCGAGGACGAAACTCGTTTTAAGAGGTGAGTGGTGTAATAGCCGCTTGTTTAAAATATTTTAAGGGTCTACTTTTGGTTCGTTATTTCCGCTTTTCGTTTCGGGGAGATTAGGGGATGATCGAATAATTCCTTGTTTCCGGACAGACCGTCGGGGCCCGCGGGTATTTTTAGTTAATAGGGCTCGCGAAACGGAGAGTGGCGGCGAGAACGGTTTTGAATTCCGACGCCGGAATCTCCCGGAATAAATTCCGGAAGGTAACTAACGGTTCAGGTGGATAACGCGGTTTTTCAGACAGACCGGACTCTAGTTCGCACCTGATTTGGACCCGTTTTAACTTGAACTGGGTTGATTTCCCATTCCCTAATTTAACCGCTCCCGCCACCTTAAATTACTCCCGTTATTTTTCCCCGTCGTACAACTTCCCATAACTACCCACAACTCCCCTAACTACCCGCAACTTCCCGTAACTGCCCACAACTCCCCTAACTACCCGCAACTTCCCGTAACTACCCACAACTCCCCTAACTACCCGCAACTTCCCGTAACTACCCACAACTCACCTAACTACCCGCAACTTCCCATAACTACCCACTCCCCATAACTACCCACTCCCCATAACTAACCACTTCCCTTAACTACCCACAACTCCCCTAACCACCCGTAACTCCCTTTAACTACCCACTCCCCTTAAACCACCACACTCCCCTTAACTACCCGTATCTTTCCACTTTTCCCCACAAGTCACCTACGTACGAGACCCCATTTCCCCAACCCTTCAGTTTCCCAAACCAAACCCTTCTGCTTCCTCACCGACTGCGCGGAGGACCCAAGAGGCGAGACCAAGGAAGGAGAAGGAAGCGTCCTCACATTCCTTGTAGCCGAACGCGCAGGATCGGATCGCCTCTCCCTCCGACAACCGAGGTGAGCACGCTAGGGTTTTGCCTTCTCGCCCCGTTCTTGGTTGGAGCGGACGAGAGGGGGGGGGGGGAAAGAAAAAGAAGGGGCGTGGGCACCGCCGGAATCCGGCGCGCACGGCGGCACCGCATGCGGGCTGCCGCATGCGGGCGCCGCCACTTGCGGGCGGCACCGCATGCGGGCTGCCGCATGCGGGCGCCGCCATAGGCGGGCGGCACCGCATGCGGACCGCCGCATGCGGGCGCCGCCGCATGCGGGCGGCACCGCATGCGGGCTGCCGCATGCGGGCTGCCGCTAGCGGGCGGCACCGCATGCGGACTGCCGCATGCGGGCTGCCGCATGCGGGCTGCCGCATGCGGGCGCCTCCGCATGCGGGCGCCGCCGCTTGCGGGCTGCCGCATGCGGGCGCCTCCGCATGCGGGCGCCGCCGCTTGCGGGCTGCCGCATGCGGGCGCCTCCGCATGTGGGCGACGCCGCTTGCGGGCTGCCGCATGCGGGCGCCTCCGCATGCGGGCGCCGCCGCTTGCGGGCGCCTCCGCATGCGGGCGCCTCCGCATGCGGGCGCCGCCGCTTGCGGGCGCCTCCGCATGCGGGCGCGGCCGCTTGTGCGCCGCCGCATGCGGGCGCCGCCGCATGCGGACGGCCGCACGCGGTTAGTACACCGCCCAGCCATGCGGGGCCAGGCGCATACATGTGTGAATTGTACGCAAGGTGAGAGGGCGCCGGGCGCTCTAATCATTAGTCTGACAAAGCCTTAAGTTGCTGACTCCTATATGACAGATTCGTGTAGGTCCGGGCGGACACCCGAGACGCGAGAGAACCTTACATCAGTCAGGAGCGCGACAACAAGGTGGGTTTACGGTCGAGACTGAGTATTATGTTGGTAATCCGAAAAGGACTTTTCATTATTAATCGGTACTAACGTTGATGGTTTCTATGATGTACTACCTTACCCCGTGACATGGTGACATGGTTACTTGGTTACTTGGTTACTTGTTTACTTGGTTACTTATGCTCGAGTTGCGACACGCGCACCCGCGGTTTGGCCACCGCAAAGGGTGCTCTTTTCCGGAAAGGCGGTCTTTGACCCGTGTTACCCCACGAGGTGACGTAGTGGGGGGCCCCTGACCGCTGGGGGGTCTGAGGCAGCGAGGTGCGAGCTGTGGGACTGCCGGGATTGGATCCCGATGTAGTCAGGTGTGGGACTGCCGGGATTGGATCCCGATGTAGTCAGGTGTGGGACTGCCGGGATTGGATCCCGATGTAGTCAGGTGTGAGACCGCCGGGATTGGATCCCGACGCGGTCAGGTGTTACAGGTGTTACCGGGGTTACAGGTGCTACAGGTGGTACAGGTGGTTGCGAGTTACCATTACGAGTAGAGCGGTTGTTCCGGCTAGCCTTACTTTGTGGCTTGGTATTACTTTACTGCTTTAGTACTATTTTGATGATAGTGTCGCTGACTACCCACTCTGTGACAGGTACCTCCAGGGGGTAGAGGTAGGCGACGGTGAGGCCG
The DNA here is from genome assembly GCA_029204045.2 of Tillandsia leiboldiana. Classification (NCBI taxonomy): domain Eukaryota; kingdom Viridiplantae; phylum Streptophyta; class Magnoliopsida; order Poales; family Bromeliaceae; genus Tillandsia; species Tillandsia leiboldiana. Next base: position 10,046 of record JAQNDB010004390.1, read on the forward strand.
AGTTGGTGGCAGTCGGTCTGAGGGAACCCTAGTATGCTGTTTTATTTACCTTCTCTGCATTTCATTCAGTGTTGTAGGTTACTGTGTGGTTCTCGATACCCTTGTGGGGTCGTGTGGATGTTGAGTTCTTTCTTTCTACTTATGCACTACTATTTCCGTTATTGTTCCCGTTTGGCCGCTTTCAAAGCAACATGACTAGAAAAGAAAAGAACTTCGAAAACAATCTTTTAAAAATCTGGGTCGTGTGGACCTGTTTTCCAACACCTGTGGATTTATGGCATCTTTTCAAACTGTCTTCAAAACCTTGGGTCGTGTGGACCTGCTTTCAAAACTGTGAGTTTATCCTTTCAACTTGATTGGCCACGGGTATTGTTTAGTCTTCATGCACCGTACTACTTCGAACTGTTGTGATTAAATGGGAAAATGATTGCTCATAATCGGCTATTGTAGCAGCCGCGACGCCGTGCATATACAGAGGAGACTCTGCCCGATTTTCGAGTGAATCTGTATATGTGGCGGGTCTGGGCACGCGCCGGGGAAGGAGGTTTCTAAACAAAAAAAAATTCGTACGCACTTTACGCGTACTTTGAAGTATCGTTTCCGCTAAAACCCCCGGGGCGTGACATGCTCCTCATGTTCCTCATCTGTTCGTGAGTAGACCAGAATGTCATCAATAAAGACCACTACAAATTGGTCCAAGAAGGGTGTGAATATCCTATTCATCATATTCATGAACACCGCTGGGGCGTTCGTAAGTCCAAACGGCATAACCGTAAACTCGTAATGACCATATCGAGTTCGAAAGGCTGTTTTAGGTATATCCTCACCTCGAACCCTAAGCTGATGGTAGCCGGACTGCAAATCTATCTTCGAGAATACTGTCGCTCCTTGTAGTTGGTCGAACAGGTCATCAATCCGAAGCAAGGGATACTTGTTTTTCATCGTAACCTTGTTTATCTCCCGGTAGTCGATGCAGAGACGCAAACTCCCGTCCTTTTTTCGCACGAAGAGGACGGGTGCGCCCCAAGGTGACACACTTGGCCTGATAAACCCCTTATCCAAAATATCTTCTAGTTGTGCCTTGAGCTCTCTTAATTCTGCAATCGCCATTCAATACGGTGCCTTGGTGATAGGTTGTGTACCCGGGAGAAGCTCGATGGTGAATTCGGTTTCTCTCTCGGTGGGCATCCCGGACAGTTCGGTCGGAAAAACGTCCGAAAAATCCCTTACGATAGGGATATCCGAGAGCTGTGCCGAGGGTCGAGTCGCTAAGTCTACCAAGGCCATGTACGCTACACATCCACCCTCCATCAGCTTCCTAGCGCGCGACGCGGAGATAATTGAAGAGAAGGAGGTGCTCTTACACGCCAAGTACACGTGATCCGGAAAGCCAGGTTCCCGCAGCCGCACCTGGCGCTCCTCACAATCAATCACCGCCTGGTACTTAGCGAGCCAAACATACCAAGCGCCCCGTCGAACTCCTTAAGCGGGATTACCACTAAATCCCGAGGACCACGTAGCCTTCCTAACTTTATCGGGCAGGAAGGTACGAAACTAAACGCTTGAAACTCCAACCTCACCGGTTAGCAGCGGTGCCCTCTCCTCCCGTCGTGGGATCGGAGGGCGACGAGTCGATGCTAAAGGGGATCCCCCAACTGATCAAGTTAGGGTATCCCCTCCCCAAATACCCACGACCGATAGTGCCGTCGACATACCTACCAATCACCGGCGACAAGAACGTCGTAAAGTAAGGCCCTAGGTCGAGAGGTCAGTTCTACCAAAATTATGGATGCTACTCCACTACCCTCCACCAATCTAAGAGAGGCGAGCAGAAAACATTCCTATAAGTTAAGTTCACAAGTTCCAGTAAGCCCGGTTCCCGAAGGCGCACTTGGAACTTCAGGCAGTCAAACATCACTTACAAATTTGCAGTGACTGTCAATCCCGAGCGCCCCACCGAGATCCCTAAGCGGGATCCCCACTCGTTCATAGAGCATAAGAACCTGCCCAACCTCGCTGGTCGGAAAGGAACATAGCTACCTGCCTCGAGGGATTACCCAGGGCCTGAACGGGCCCACTACTACGAAGGGTGTTACTTCTAGAAACTATGGGTAAGGGTGAAAGAAATAAAAGAGTGAGATGCTCCGGGGCGTCAAACACGGCCCCATCTCGAAAAAGAGAACTAAGGGTTGGTTAATACTTGCTACTACGTCCTCCGGGGCGGCCCATCTCGAGCTGAGCCGTCGCGTAAATCCTCCCGCGGGACGGTGGCGGCGCCCCTCTCCACGCGTGGTGACGCCGAAGGTACTGTTCCCGGGTTCTGGGGGCAGAATGAGCGGAAGTGTCCCGGCTTGCCACATCCGAAGTAATGGTCGTGCCTCCAGGAACAATCGATCACCTGGTGTGCTCTTCCGCGGATGATGCAAGGCTTCTCTTATCAGCGTACTCTCGGTCCCTTGCTTCGCCTTCAGACGCTGGCGCGGTCGGCGTCCATTGGGAAAGCCATCCCCATGATGAATCTGGGTCCGTTTCTGTTCCCGGTTGCGCTCATGGTCCTGCTGCCGGGCGCGGGCGACGGCCAAATCCTGTTTCACCAAGGCGGCCCAGTCGACTACCACTCGATAAGTAGGCCATCCTACTGTTGGCATTACTTGAAAAGTGTCGCTCCATAGACCATCCACGAGGAAACGGGCTGTGTAGGGCTCGTCCTTCACTGCAAAAGGGGATGCGGTCAGCCAAGCCGGCGGTTTGCGTCAACAGGTACGTGCTTTTTGAGAGCGTTAATCATTGCCTGGCCATGTCGTGCAACTGTTGTCAGAGTAGCCGGTTCTCCGCAGCTGTCGAAGCCGTCGCATCCATTTCTGCGCCGTTGATTGAAGACGAAGTTCGGGCTATTATCTTGAATACAAAGAAACCGAGTCAACCCTAGACCTAACTGGTCTAACACCATGACCTGCAAACAAACCGGAACTCTATCCCCTTTTCCCCAAACACACTCGCGCTCTACACACCTATTCCTTGACTATCTCGTTGGTCAGTTGCCAGTGGTGATGTACTCCTGTGGATGTTGGTCAACGACTACCGTGGTTAAAGTTGTTTTCTCTGATACCATAAAATCTGTCACGCCCCGGGGTTTTTCAATAAGCGGAAAACGTGAACACATTTTTTTTTTTATATTTAAGTACCCCTGCCGGGCACGTGCGCAGATCCGCCACATATACAAATTCACCCCTTAAACGGACGGAGTCTCCTTTGTATATGCACAGCGTCGCAAGCATAAAATGTACTTTAACCACATTAGCCCAGTCGTTACGTTGACAGAAAAGATATCATCATTCGCCATAACTAAGCCGGCCACCCACATTTTGAAAGGATAAATCCACGGGTTGTAAAACGGTGCCCACACGACACCCTATTTTTGTTAAATAATTTCACAATCTTTTTACCTGATTTGAAAGAGTGGCCGAACAACAACTAGTAAGGAAAAACATTCATCCACAGGAAAACACAGTTCGAATCCAACATCCACACCACAAGTATTACACGCACATAAGCTAACTGTAATAGCCGCGGGTTTTCGAACCGCTTTTAGGCAAAGGGGTCCGGGGGTTTGATTTTCTTTTGTCATTCTGGGCAGGCCGTCGGGGGCTCGCGGGCATTTTTTTTTGAGAATAAAGCTCGCGAAGCGGAGGCCGGCGGCGCGATCGGATCGGATTTCCGACCCCGGAAGCTCCCGGAATAAATTTTCGAAGTTGCTGCGGTTCGGGTGTCCGGCACGTCCCTTTTGAGGTAAACCAGACCCGGATTTAACGATATTTTTGATTCAAGCTAGTTAATTCTTTCGCACCGGCTCAGTCTAATTTTCTGTAAATTTTCGGGATCCGACATAAATTAATTTAATTTATTTCGTTCTATCTATCCGGGTTAATTTGGGGCTAGGTTAGCATTTGGAGTTGGACGCGGGTTGGGCTCGATCGTACCAAAACAGCTAATTAATTGGGGGTTTGAGAGGTGAGGGTTGGGAACCCCTTCTCAGTCTTCTACCCCTTTGGCATGCACGACCCGAGCGAAGACGGTCGAGGAGAGGGGAGAACGCCGCATCCCCACCACCACCACACCGGACCTACGAGAACGGACGATCCCCTCTTCCCAAACCTTCGTCGTCCTCATCAAGGTGAGACGGGAATTTAGTTTCTTTTTCCTCGTGTTGAGTTCTTGATCATCTTGACCGGAAGGGGTGAGGCACAGGCGGCGGATTTCCCGGAATCCGCCGCACGTGCGAAGAAACCCCCCCCCATCCGGCGCCCTCATGCGACCCGCACGGGCCAGGCGGCGCCCAGCCCCCCCCCCGCGTGCGGGATGACCCGCACGGGGCCGGGCGCACGCCCAGCCGCGTGCGGGATGACCCGCACGGGGCCGGGCGGCGCCCAGCCCCCCGCGTGCGGGATGGCCCGCACGGGGCCGGGCGCACGCCCAGCCGCGTGCGGGGTGACCCGCACGGGGCTGGGCGACGCCCAGACCCGCGTGCGGGGTGACCCGCACGGGGCCGGGCGGCACGCCCAGCCCGCGTGCGGGGTAGGCCGCAGGGCTGGGCGGCGCCCAGCCCCGCGTGCGGGGTGACCCGCACGGGGCCGGGCAGCACGCCCAGCCCGCGTGCGGGGTAGGCCGCAGGGCTGGGCGGCGCCCAGCCCCGCGTGCGGGGTGACCCGCACGGGGCCGGACGCGCGCTCAACCCCACGTGTGGGGTTGCCCGTACGGAGCTGAGCACGCGCACGGCCCGCGTGCGGACGGGGAGCCGCGAACCCGACGAGCGGTTCGCCCGCCTCTCGTCTTCATCCGCGTCTGAGCGTCGCTTTTCTCCTCGCGGCAGGTGTGCGAAGGAGCCGAGCGGGAGTACCAGGACGCGAGGGAGCGGAGCGTTGACGCCTACTAGCGACAGGTGGGTTGAGTGTGATATTTGGCATCGAACCACATTGATTGTTTTAATTCTAATATTATATGTTACCGTTCACTTCAGTAATCATTATTCTAGATGCTACGGATTATTGCTACACATCGATAGTTACGTAGTCTCGTGTTTTGATGCTTCAGCTACCGTCTTTCCTTCGACTATGCTAATAGTAGGGCAACATGAGTTTACACGCCTCTACCTTATTCTGATTCATGCATCATGGTTACTGCTTTACTATTTCATATACATTGCGATTACTGCATTACTATTGCTCATATATTGTGGTTACTGTGCTCGAGGCTGCAACACGTGCACCCGCGGTTTGGCCACCGTGAGGGGTGCACTTTTCCGGAAAAGAGGTCGTAGGACCCGTGTATTACCCACGAGGTGACGTAGTGGGGCCCCTTATTAGCTGTGGGGTTGAGGCACCGAGGTGCGAGCGGAGCGACCCGCCGGTTTAGTTGTCCGGCGCGGTCGCGGTGCTGCAGGTACGGTATGGGCCGTCGGTAGTGGACCGACGCGGCAGAGTATTACAGGATGCAGATATACAGGTTACCATTCCCCCCCCCCCCCAAAAGGGTGGTTGCTCCGGTTGTCGCCACGGTTTGTTTTTATTATTCCCCCTGCACGGCATTTATTAGTCACTGACTTCCCACTTCGTGACAGGGCCCAGGCGAGGGGAGAGGTAGGTGGCGGTGAGGACGGGGCGGACACAGCGGGACCGTTGGAGACCCTGAACTTTATACTTTCCTTTTCTTTTCAGCTTTTCATTTATATTGTGGGCATGTGTGAGGTTCCCGATACCCTTGTGGGGTCGACGTAGATGTCGGTATTTGATTATCTGTTTATGCACTACCTTTCCCTTTATTTCCTACTGGCCATTTGAAAAGCGAAACAAAAACAAAGAAAAGATTGCGAAAACCGTTTTCAAAGTCTAAGTGTCGTGTGGGCACTGATTTCAAAACCTTGTGGATTTATGGATTGCGAAATGAGCTTTCAAAACTTGGGTGTCGTGTGGGCACCGTTTTCAAAACCCTGGGGTTTATGCTGATTTCGAAACTCGTTTTCAAAACTTAAGTGCCGGGTGGGCACTCTTTAAAAACCGTGGATTTATCCTTTCAAGTTGAAGTGGCCATGCGCTTAAATATTTAGAATACTGGTTGTATGTAATTGAATGTTGTGATTGAATGGTTATGTTTGCTTGGGAGATGTATTCAACCACACGCCGTGCACGTACAGGGGAGACTCTGTCCGTTTGCAGAGAGATCCTGTATGTGCGGCGGGTCTGGGCACGCACCGGGGAAGAAAGAGACCTTTCAAAAAAAAAAAAAAAAAAAATGCCGTTTCCGCTAAAACAAACCCCCGGGGCGTGACAGATTAAGATGGTATCAGAGACTTCATTCAATCACAACAGCTAGTGCCGACATCCGTGGGAATGCCTCACATACCTACGAATAAATGAAATGGGTGGGGCATAGGATTTTAGAACGTGAGTGAACGGGGGGCGGGAGTTTGAATCTTTCCTCGCATAAAAGGGTACACTGGTTGTAGTTACTGTCTAATTTTGACCTTCTTGTGAGTGACAGATATGGCCCGTACAAGGTCATCGGCGGGGGACGCCGAGGCGGATGCGACAACGTCGACGGCCGCGGAGAACCAACTCCTGCGGCAACAATTGCGGGAAATGGCGGGGCAATTGGCTACCCTCACCGATCACGTACGCCAGATGACGCAGCAGCAGGGCCGCACCTGTGACGGCCGCCCCGGTCCCTCCGCCGGGGCCGACAGCACCGGCCGCGGCACCGCCGACAGCACCACCACCAGCGGCGACTACGGGGCCGGCGCCAGGGACAACTAGCCGGGTTATTCTGGAGGAAACGGTGGTCACGCCTACCCCTATCGCGGCTGCCGCCGCCACGAGTGGAGGGGGGGTTGTGATGACCGAACGGGATCGAGTGCGGGCCAACTTGAAGGACTTTAAGAAGCACGACCCGCCCACGTTCGAAGGGACACGACAGATCCGTGGGTCGTGGAGAACTGGGTGGGGTCAATGGAGAAACTCTTTGAAGACTTACTTATGGAGGATCACGAGCGGGTTCCCCTAGCCGTCCATTGCTTGGAAGGGAATGCCCGCTTGTGGTGGAAGACGGTACGCCCCGATCCTGCTAAGGGTACCGCTCTTCCGTCCTGGACAACTTTCAAGAAGGAGCTGTTCGAGGCCTTCTTCACCAGCAGCGTCAAGAAAAAGTTGGAGGATGACCTAAACCACATTCAACAAGGGGACCGGACGGTCATGGAATATCAACGGGAATTCGTCCGACTAGTAAATTGCGTCCCGTTCGTCGCACGGGACGAGGCTCACAAGGCACAACTCTTCGTCGATGGCCTGCGAAGCGACATCTTCGAGGTGGTGAACGCGGCTGGCCTGCATACCTTTCAGGGAGTGGTCGACAAGGCCACCACGGTGGAGCGGGGTTTCGCTGTGACCCGTGCCAGAAGGGAGAACGCGGCGCGGCTAAGGGATCAGAAGCGACACCAGCAGGCTGGGGGGAGGGTTCTTCCAGCGGGAGCCGACCCCCCAAAAGATGGAGACCGCCGACAGGACCCCGGGGCGCGCCAACAGGAGGGCCGAGGCCGTGGAATAGGCCTTGTGTCATATGCGGGGGAGGACACCTGACGGGAGAGTGCCCCAAAGAGACGACCATTGTTTCAGGTGCGGCAAACGGGGCACTTCCGCCGCAACTGCCCCTTAGGCGGGGGATCGGCGCCCATGGGAGCACCTACGCCCAGGCCACAGCACTCAGGGCGGGGAAAAGCTCCTATGGCGTCGGCTTCCAGACCCCCCGCACCACGGCGTGAGGAGGACCGGCAACCACAACCAGGCGGGAGGGTTTTCTCAATGACCCGCCAAGGGACTGATCCACCGGAGGACGCTCTTGCAGGTACTACTTCCGTTTTGAATTCCCGTGCTAGAACTCTTTTCGATACCGGAGCAACGCACTCGTTCATTTCTCGTGATTTCGTTTTCATGCATAACCTCGAGGAGACACCCCTCCAAGCCTCCTTGACGGTGCAAACGGCGGGAGGGACTCTGGAGGCGACCAGTTTTGTGGCCGCCTGCCCTATTATGTTGGGACGGTTGGTCTGCCCTTGGGACTTGGCGGTGATCCCTTTGAAGGAGTACGACGTGGTGTTGGCATGGACTGGCTCACAAGGTACCAGGCACTCATTGATTGCGACAAGCGACAACTGCGGCTGCAAGAACCGGGCTTCCCCGAACATGTGTACATAATGGGCAAGAGCATCTCCTTCCCGGCGGTTATTTCAGCGGCACGGGCCAGAAGACTGGTTGAGGGGGGGTGCGTGGCCTATCTAGCATCGGTGGATTTGGCTACTCGACCCTCGACGACACTTGCAGATATCCCAGTGGTGAGGGACTATCCTGACGTTTTCCCCGCGGAGTTGCCGGGGATGCCTCCGGAGAGGGAGGTGGAGTTCCCTATTGAGCTGCTGCCAGGCACGCAGCCTATTACGAAGGCCCCTTACCGAATGGCCTTCGCGGAGCTGAAGGAGCTTAAGGCACAACTGGAAGATCTCTTGGACAAAGGGTTCATCCGACCGAGTGTGTCACCCTGGGGCGCACCGGTACTCTTTGTACGGAAGAAAGATGGAAGCCTGCGGCTCTGCATTGACTACAGAGGGATAAACAAAGTCACGGTGAAGAATAAGTACCCCCTACCCAGAATCGACGACCTCTTCGATCAGTTACGGGGAGCGACGGTCTTCTCCAAAATTGACCTACAGTCGGGCTATCATCAACTCCGAGTTCGAAATGAAGATATCCCCAAGACCGCCTTCCGGACTCGATACGGCCACTACGAGTTCACGGTGATGCCTTTCGGGCTTACGAACGCCCCCGCTATTTTCATGGACATGATGAACCGGATCTTCAGACCCTTCTTGGATCGGTTCGTGGTAGTCTTCATCGACGACATCCTGATTTACTCCACTACCGACGAGGAGCACGAGGACCATCTACGGACGATCCTGCAAACCCTCAGAGAGCAGAAGCTGTTCGCTAAACTCAAGAAGTGTGAATTCTGGCTGCGGGAAGTTGGCTTCCTAGGGCATGTGATCTCGGCACAGGGGATCGCTGTGGACCCCAAAAAGGTAGAAGCAGTGGTAGACTGGCGGCCGCCGACGTCGGTGACAGAAGTACGAAGTTTTCTAGGGCTGGCAGGATACTACCGGCGTTTCGTTGAGGGTTTCGCAAAGATCGCTACCCCTTTAAACCGATTGACCAGAAAAGGCGAGAAGTTCATATGGACGGCCAAGTGCCAGGAGAGTTTTGAGGAACTCAAGAAGAGATTAACTAAGGCACCAATACTGGTGCTGCCGACGCCCGGAGAGGATTATGAAGTGTACTGCGACGCGTCAAGGATCGGTCTTGGAGGTGTTCTGATGCAACAGGGGAAGGTGATCGCCTACGCGTCCAGGCAGCTGAAGGACTACGAAAGGAACTACCTGATACACGACTGGAATTGGCCGCCGTGGTCTTCGTTTTGAAACTGTGGAGGCATTACCTCTTCGGAGTCCACTGCAACGTTTTCTCAGATCATCAAAGTCTTAAGTACATCTTTACCCAAAAAGAGTTAAACTTGCGGCAGAGACGGTGGCTCGAGTTGCTGAAGGATTACGACTTGACGATCCAATATCACCCCGGGAAGGCAAATGTGGTGGCAGACGCACTGAGCAGAAAAGGGCATCGGGACGGGGCGTCGGAGAGCGCGCTGACAAAGCAGGACCACCTGATCGCGGAGTTCGCGCGAATGCAGTTGGAGGTGGTGCCTGCGGGCACAGTTCTGCAAACTCCTAGCCTTGGTGGTCAAGCCGACGCTATTCGAGAAGATCCAGGAGGGACAGCAGACCGATCTGCACCTACAGCGCTTACGAGACAAGATTCCCCAGGGTCAAGAGATTGACTTTGCGGTGAAAGACGACGGCACCCTATGTTTCCGCGGGCGGGTCTGTGTGCCGGATTCACCAGAGTTGAAGAATGAAATCTTAGCGGAGGCACATCGAGCCCCTTATGCGGCACACCCGGGGGGCACGAAGATGTACAGGGATCTCAACAGACGTTCTGGTGGCCTAAGTTAAAAGAAGACGTGACGCGATACGTAGCCCACTGCCTAGTATGTCAACAGATAAAGGCCGAACACCAGCGACCAGCAGGGAAGCTACAGCCCTTACCGGTACCAGAGTGGAAATGGGACCAGATCACCATGGATTTTGTCACTGGATTCCCACGTTCACAACAGGGCCACGACGCGATCTGGGTTTGTAGTTGACCGGTTAACCAAGTCAGCACACTTCCTACCAATTCACACCACTTGGACCCAGCGAACGGCTAGCTCAAGTCTACATCAGCGAGATCGTGAGACTACATGGGGTACCGGCATCGATCACCTCGGACAGAGACACGCGCTTTGTCTCGAAGTTTTGGCAAAGTCTCCAGCAGGCCATGGGGACCAGATTACATTTCAGCACCGCCTTCCACCCTCAGACGGACGACAGTCAGAGCGCACGATACAAACCCTAGAAGACCTGCTTCGCGCCTGTGTGCTTGATTGGGGAATCGGTTGGTCACGCTACCTACCTCTCGTGGAATTTGCCTACAACAACAGCTACCAGGCCAGCATTCAGATGGCGCCCTACGAAGCACTGTATGGAAGGCGCTGCCGATCCCCGATCTGCTGGGACGACTTGGGAGAGCGGAAACTTTTGGGACCCGACTTAGTGGAAGAAACTGAAGAGAAAGTGCGCCTTATCAGACAGCGCTTGCTGACCGCCCAGAGTCGACAGAAGAGTTACGCAGACCAGAGGCGCCGGGACTTGGAGTTTCAAGTGGGGGGAACATGTGTTTTTGCGGGTCTCGCCATCCAGAGGAATCAGGCGTTTCGGGCTAAGGGGCAAGCTGAGCCCACGGTTTGTGGGGCCATTTGAGATTCTAGAGCGTATCGGCCCAGTAGCTACCGCCTCGCCCTACCACCAAACCTCGACCGAGTCCACGATGTGTTCCACGTATCAATGCTTCGGAAATATCTCCCCGACCCATCACATGTCCTGGACACCTCTGCACTCGAACTAAGGAGGACCTGAGCTTCGAAGAAACCCCAGTGAAGATCCTGGCAAGGGAAACAAAATCACTACGAATCGGGCTATCCCCTACGTGAAAGTACATTGGAGCAACCATGAAGAGCGAGAAGCCCACTTGGGAACTGGAATCCAAGATGAGGGAGTGCTACCCCCGACCTTTTCACTCCTATCCGGGTTTGAGTTTCGAGGACGAAACTCGTTGTTAGAGGTGAGTGGTGTAATAGCCGCGGGTTTTCGAACCGCTTTTAGGCAAAGGGGTCCGGGGGTTTGATTTTCTTTTGTCATTCTGGGCAGGCCGTCGGGGGCTCGCGGGCATTTTTTTTGAGAATAAAGCTCGCGAAGCGGAGGCCGGCGGCGCGATCGGATCGGATTTCCGACCCCGGAAGCTCCCGGAATAAATTTTCGAAGTTGCTGCGGGTTCGGGTGTCCGGCACGTCCCTTTTGAGGTAAACCAGACCCGGATTTAACGATATTTTTGATTCAAGCTAGTTAATTCTTTCGCACCGGCTCAGTCTAATTTTCTGTAAATTTTCGGGATCCGACATAAATTAATTTAATTTATTTCGTTCTATCTATCCGGGTTAATTTGGGGCTAGGTTAGCATTTGGAGTTGGACGCGGGTTGGGCTCGATCGTACCAAAACAGCTAATTAATTGGGGGTTTGAGAGGTGAGGGTTGGGAACCCCTTCTCAGTCTGCTACCCCTTTGGCACGCACGACCCGAGCGAAGACGGTCGAGGAGAGGGGAGAACGCCGCATCCCCACCACCACCACACCGGACCTACGAGAACGGACGATCCCCTCTTCCCAAACCTTCGTCGTCCTCATCAAGGTGAGACGGGAATTTAGTTTCTTTTTCCTCGTGTTGAGTTCTTGATCATCTTGACCGGAAGGGGTGAGGCACAGGCGGCGGATTTCCCGGAATCCGCCGCACGTGCGAAGAAACCCCCCCCCATCCGGCGCCCTCATGCGACCCGCACGGGCCAGGCGGCGCCCAGCCCCCCCCCCGCGTGCGGGATGACCCGCACGGGGCCGGGCGCACGCCCAGCCGCGTGCGGGATGACCCGCACGGGGCCGGGCGGCGCCCAGCCCCCGCGTGCGGGATGGCCGCACGGGGCCGGGCGCACGCCCAGCCGCGTGCGGGTGACCCGCACGGGGCTGGGCGACGCCCAGACCCGCGTGCGGGGTGACCCGCACGGGCCGGGCGGCACGCCCAGCCCGCGTGCGGGTAGGCCGCAGGGCTGGGCGGCGCCCAGCCCCGCGTGCGGGTGACCCGCACGGGGCCGGGCAGCACGCCCAGCCCCGCGTGCGGGGTAGGCCGCAGGGCTGGGCGGCGCCCAGCCCCGCGTGCGGGGTGCCCGCACGGGCCGGACGCGGCTCAACCCCACGTGTGGGTTGCCCGTACGGAGCTGAGCACGCGCACGGCCCGCGTGCGGACGGGGAGCCGCGAACCCGACGAGCGGTTCGCCCGCCTCTCGTCTTCATCCGCGTCTGAGCGTCGCTTTTCTCCTCGCGGCAGGTGTGCGAAGGAGCCGAGCGGGAGTACCAGGACGCGAGGGAGCGGAGCGTTGACGCCTACTAGCGACAGGTGGGTTGAGTGTGATATTTGGCATCGAACCACATTGATTGTTTTAATTTAATATTATATGTTACCGTTCACTTCAGTAATCATTATTCTAGATGCTACGGATTATTGCTACACATCGATAGTTACGTGGTCTCGTGTTTTGATGCTTCAGCTACCGTCTTTCCTTCGACTATGCTAATAGTAGGGCAACATGAGTTTACACGCCTCTACCTTATTCTGATTCATGCATCATGGTTACTGCTTTACTATTTCATATACATTGCGATTACTGCATTACTATTGCTCATATATTGTGGTTACTGTGCTCGAGGCTGCAACACGTGCACCCGCGTTTTGGCCACCGTGAGGGGTGCACTTTTCCGGAAAAGAGGTCGTAGGACCCGTGTATACCCACGAGGTGACGTAGTGGGGCCCCTTATTAGCTGTGGGGTTGAGGCGCCGAGGTGCGAGCGGAGCGACCCGCCGGTTTAGTGTCCGGCGCGGTCGCGTGCTGCAGGTACGGTATGGGCCGTCGGTAGTGGACCGACGCGGCAGAGTATTACAGGATGCAGATATACAGGTTACCATTTCCCCCCCCCCCCCCAAAAGGTGGTTGCTCCGGTTGTCGCCACGGTTTGTTTTTATTATTCCCCCTGCACGGCATTTATAGTCACTGACTTCCCACTTCGTGACAGGGCCCCAGGCGAGGGGAGAGGTAGGTGGCGGTGAGGACGGGGCGGACACAGCGGGACCGTTGGAGACCCTGAACTTTATACTTTCCTTTCTTTTCAGCTTTTCATTTATATTGTGGGCATGTGTGAGGTTCCCGATACCCTTTGTGGGTCGACGTAGATGTCGGTATTTGATTATCTGTTTATGCACTACCTTTCCCTTTATTTCCTACTGGCCATTTTGAAGCGAAACAAAAACGAAAGATTGCGAAACCGTTTTCAAAGTCTAAGTGTCGTGTGGGCACTGATTTCAAAACCTTGTGGATTTATGGATTGCGAAATGAGCTTTCAAAACTTGGGTGTCGTGGGGCACCGTTTTCAAAACCCTGGGGTTTATGCTGATTTCGAAACTCGTTTTTCAAAACTTAGTGCCGGGTGGGCACTCTTTAAAAACCGTGGATTTATCCTTTCAAGTTGAAGTGGCCATGCGCTTAAATATTTAGAATACTGGTTGTATGTAATTGAATGTTGTGATTGAATGGTTATGTTTGCTTGGGAGATTATTCAACCACACGCCGTGCACGTACAGGGAGACTCTTTCCGTTGCAGAGAGATCCTGTATGTGCGGCGGGTCTGGGCACGCACCGGGGAAAAAA
>JAQNDB010004391.1:0-24044 GCA_029204045.2 Tillandsia leiboldiana
CCCGTGGGAAGTTGGAGGACCCTCCGGGTGGTCAGAAGTGAGTTCGCGCTGTTCAGATGTCAAAATTAGACTCCGGGTGAAAGTCCCGGATAAAAGTTTTTACCTCGCCGGTCGCCTTCGGGGATTTTTTAGAGTTGGAATTTTGGAAATCTCGGACTTTAAAATGGACGCGGCGCGAAAATCGGATCGAGTGGGCATTCGGCACAGGTCGGGTGAGAATTGGAGAATGGACATGGTTTTTGGATTCAGCGGCGCGAAATCGCTAAGATGGACTATTTAATATTTGTTGGATTTGGAGTCCGGTAGACTGCGCGTTTTTCGAGGCATCGCGGCACGTTTTTTCGAGTGGCTGGGGATCCCCGAAGCCCGAAGCAGCTTTTGGCGGCACGGATACGAGGGCACGGCAGGCGTACGGTCGCGACGGGGCCCACGCGGGCGCGCAGCGCGGAATGCGGCGGGGCCGCCACGTGGCGGCCCCCCGTGGGCGCCCGCGCGGCGCGGGGCACGCGCGCCCGTGTAACGCCGCGGTCCCGCGCCCTGCGCGTGTGCGGTGCAACGCGCCGTGTGGACGGGCGCGTTGCCAGGCGCGCCTCTGGCGCCCGGGCGCGTGCGTTGAAACCCAAACCCGGCCGCAACGCGCCCTGTTGTGGACCGCCGGTTGGGGGGCTCCCATGGTGGCCCCGTGCACCGAGCCTGGGGACCCGCCCCGTGACCACCGTCTCTCTCCCGCCTTTTCTTCTTCTTCTTCTTCCTCCCGCACCGCATTTTCTCCCTTTCTTTCTTTCTTCTGCACCCGAGAGCGGAGGAGGAGGGAGGGGGATTGCGTGAGGTGCGGCGGCGCGTCGTGGACCTCGTTTTGCGTGCGAGGTCGCCGGCGGAGCGTTTTCGGCGACGGCGGCGCTAACGGGGTAGTTCCCGTGTGTTGGTTTTTCTGTATTTTTTGTACAGTTTTTTGGGCGTTCTTTTGGACTGTAATTACCCTCTTGCTCTTTTCTGTGTTGGGCACCGTGCACCGTTTTTGCGTGCGGACTCCGGCACCGTGCACCGTTTTGCGTGCGGACTCCGTTTTGCGTGCGATGTCCGGCCCGTGCACCGTTTTGCGTGCGGACTCCGGCGCCGTGCACGGTTCGCGTGGCGGACTCCTTTACGTGCGGACTCCGCGCACCGTGCAACCGTTTGGCGTGCGGACTCCGGCACCGTGCACCGTTTTTGCGTGCGGACTCCCGTTTTTGCGTGCGGTTCTGGCACGGGCACCGTTTTGCGTGCGGATTCCGGCACCGTGCACCGTTTTGCGTGCGACTCCGTTTTTGTGCGGACTCCGGGCACCGCAGCAGTCTCCGTTTGGCGTGCGGATTCCGGCACGTGCTCCGTTTTGCGTGCGGACTCCGACAGCGTTTCCGTTTTGCGTGCGGATCGCGTGGAGGCCAATTGCAAGTGTCTACGAGCAATTGGTGGCAAATCGAGGTGGGTGGCCTTATCTCCAAGTTTTATGGACTGTACAGTATTTCTATTTCTGTAGGACTATGCATGATAGTATTTATTCATTGTGTAGTATGCTAGATTGTAGGAATTGTTATTCCTTTTATTATCTGTTGATACAGCTCTCTGGAACTGACCTAGCACCCCCGTCATATGTTGCATGTGTAACCAGACCAGTAGAAAACCCTCACTTGGGCTAGGGTTATTATGTTTAGACACCCACACTGTTTTGCATCCCTGGACATAGTGTTTTATCCTCGCCCGGTAGTGGGCCGAGAGGTCGGGACTTGCTTTTAGTGTGGATGCTTTTGCACTCGGCTTGGGAGCAGAGTGGAGTCTGGTAGTTGTAGCGGGTTGCTTATCTGTGCCGGGAGCCGTTTGGGTAAACGGTAGTCCCGGGAGGTCTTGTTCCCTGTTGCGCTGTCGTGGAGGGAGCCGTTGATAGACGGAGTCCCGGGCCGTCGAGTATCTTCCGTCCGTCTTGTTGGGACCGTTGGGTTGACGGTGGTCCCAGGTCGTTGAGTGTTGTCCGACCGTTTTTGTTACCACCCTGAGTTGTGGGTCGTTCCTGCTGTGGAGTACCTCCAGCCAGTGAGCCTTGTGCTGCGAGCCGTTGGAGAGGCTAGTGTCTCGTGTTTCGAGTTAGCCGAGCAGCTGAGTCGTCGAGAGTGCTCCGACTGTTGTGCGAGGTATTTGGGGATCTTGAGCCCTACCGTTCTGAGAGTGAGCGTGGATTTTGACTAGCCTGCATATGCCAATGTTTGATACTCTATGCCGCGCCGTTCTACTCATTGGAGTCGCGTCCTGAGATGCCGCTGTGGATACGATGGTTGGCCTGTTGAGGCAGTTTTCCGCATTGAGGCAACGATGGCCTGTTGAGCAGTTTTGCGCGAGGGATGAGTTAGTAGGACAGGACGCCCCACGTAAATCCCGTCCTCATGTGGATGTGTGGTAGTGGGCAGGAGCGTTCCTAGTCGACGGGCGCAGGCTTGACTGGACCTTGAGGTAGTCAGTTTCGTTTGGGTCGATTGAGCACCTTGGGTGCGAGTGGTCTCTTTTACTTTCACTTTCATCTGTTCCACTTTTGAGTGTCTAGATAGAGGCATGGTAGCTGTAGAGTAGCTTCCAGCTTTTCTTGTTCAGATTTCTTTGCCTGTTATCTTTTGGCCTCTAGTAGACTTGGTGGGCAGACCGTTGGGCTTGTTTGACGGACCCACTGAGAACTACTGTGGAAGTAGTTCTCACACCCGTCGTGGTGTCTTTTCCCCAGGAACTTCTTCTCCTGTTCCTGTGCTCCTGTTGCTGATCCTTCGACCGAGGCGAGGGAGTCGCGAGCTTGTTCCCTACCCGTCGTTGGAGTGTAGCGGTACCCCCCCTTCAGAGGAGAGCTTCGGTTGATAGTTACTTCTTCTTCTCTGTTGAGAGACCTTTGTAGAGAGGTATAGTGTTGTACTTTTTTTTTCAGTTTGAGAGACTGATGTTGTGAGGATATTTTCTTGTATCGAGGGTTGTACACTGATGTACTTTTGGAGATATCTCCCTTTTGAGTTCTGTATTAGAGGATTTTGTATATGATAGTATTCAGGGAGATGGATATTGTATTTATTTCAGTTGTACAGTGTTTGGACTTCAGTTTTAGTAGTCTACTTTCAGCTCTCTGATATCTGTTTACTGTAGTTGGTTCTTTCTGCAGGTTAGACGCTTCGTCTGTACGGCAGTTTCCGTACAGATGGCGGATCTGTTGGCGAGCCCGGGTGGCAGTTCCCACCCCGGGGCGTGACAGATTAGAGTGGTATCAGAGCCTAGGTTGTAGGTCCTGGTGGACTTAGATACCCTATGTTGGGTCGTATATAATACGGATCTAAATAGGGGAAGAAACACCTAGAGGGGGGTGAATAGGTGTAAACGTATAAACACTCAAAAATCGTTGCGATAAAACCCAATGCGGAAAATAAAATAACACGCAAGATTTTTACGTGGAAAACTCCATCACCGGAGTAAAAAACCACGGGACCGATAACACGGCAGAAATCCACTAGAATTAAAACACGTACAAGGTGATTTACCGTACACACTTACGACTCAACCTTTTCCATACGCTCCTAGAGGATCTTCTCCGCTCGCTCCAGACGCTTCTCGAATCCACGATCTGCGCCCAACGCCGAATCCACGGCGTCCAACGTCGAATCCACGACGTCCGACCGAATCCACGGTCTTCACCCAATAGCACCCTTCGAATCCACGAACGTGCCTCGCTCCGAATCCACGAGAGCGGTTGAACCTTGAATCCACAAGGACACGCGAATCCACGCGCCGATTTTGGGGTAATCGTTGTTTTTGGGTGGTGATGATCCGCCGAATACTTAGATCAAAGATAGATCGGAAATACCATCTAAGTATTCATTAGTTTGATTCAACTCAAGATGTGAGTATGAAAACCTAGAATCAAACTAATCAATATAGATGAAGAAACATAGAGTATTCTCTAATGATTTCCTTTCTTCTCTATATGTGGATCTATAGCCGTATAAGATGATATATGAAAATGACGGCTATGTGGATTCACCCTAGAAAAGAGTCATAGGGTGTATTTATAGGTTAGAAACCCTAGGAAGGAGATAAGAATCAAAAACCTACCATTTCTGGAATTTTACGGACGGCGATCCGGATCGTGATAACTAGGATCCGGATCGTCATAACGAAACAGCCAATTCCAGAAAAACGAAGGTTCGGGATCCGGATCATGTGACTACGATCCGGATCGTTCATACAGTTCACCAAACATCAACGTTCGGGATCCGGATTGCGAAGCAAGATCCGGATCGTTCAAGGTAGATGGTAAACTCAACGTTCGGGATCCGGATCAAGAGACTACGATCCGGATTGCGACGATGTATGAACG
Source organism: Tillandsia leiboldiana (assembly GCA_029204045.2). Taxonomy (NCBI): domain Eukaryota; kingdom Viridiplantae; phylum Streptophyta; class Magnoliopsida; order Poales; family Bromeliaceae; genus Tillandsia; species Tillandsia leiboldiana. Next base: position 4,382 of record JAQNDB010004391.1, read on the forward strand.
AACCACCTTCGGGATCCGGATCGAACAACCTGATCCGGATCCTGAACATGTCCCAAGTCCAGTTTTTGATTTTTATGCAATGAAAGATTCTTCCAAGTGTTTCTACACTACAAGAAGTATTCGGATCACACAAATTCTTTAGTTAAACATACCTGATCCTTTTGAATTCTTCTTTCTTGAGATTGAGTTAAATGATCCAACTTTCTTCACCTTCAATCTTCAAGACTTGAGACTTTCACGAAACTACGCCAACTCAAATTCCGTAACAATCTCCCCCTTTGGCGGTTTCGTGACAAAACATATCCACTAAAGAAAATTCAAAAAGATATTTTTGTTGCTATCACCATACAACAAAAATTTACAATGGAGATCCAAAATACAATACATGAGTTAAACTCCTAAAACAGACTCTAGACTTAGACATCTGTACTCTCTGCAAAAAGAAATCATTCTTGACAAAAGAAATCGTTAGATACCTCAAGAATTTTGTATCATTCAAAAACCACAAACAGAGATGAAGTTTAAACTCATTTATACTTACCATGACATTTATATTCAGATATGTAAACTGATCATAGTTAAAAAACACCAACATATCTTCTTTGCACGTAAAAACCAAATGTCATGAACATGTTTGTGACAAACTTATATATATAGATATGTAATGATCAGAGTTAAGAACCAACATATCTTCTATGCAATCAAAAACCAAGTGTCACAAACTTGTTAGTGAACATCAACTTGTTAGTTATATTACATGCCCAAATAGTTAGCAAATAGTTAGTCGAGGCATGCATTCAAACAAATGGAAAAACCAAAAGTTGAAGTTCTACTTACCTTGATATTTCATCATTGTACCATCATTCATTGTTCATTGTTCAATCATTGTTCTAAACTCTCTCCCCCTTTTTGTCACAATAAAGCCAAAATTACAGAAGTGGAGAGAATGGTTAACAGTTTAAGTTCGAGAACTAAAAACTCAAATTAAAACTAAAAAAACTGCACAACAGTAGGATTTAAACATATGCATAAAAACAGAAATTAGAAGGATACGGATCATTCAGACTCGTCTGAACTGATACAGCCGAGGATTTGGAAAATCTTCTTTATTCGCTTGTTCATTGCTGATTGATTTTTATTTACCTTCTTTATTTCTTCCTTTACCTCAATCAGTTCATTTGATATACGTTCTTGCTCGTTGGAGAGCCTTTGCTGTTCTTTATAGATTGAGGTAACAGAGCATCATCATCAGAAGTTGATTGTGGTGCTTCTTGTGCCGGAGGTGCTGGTTGAACTGGAGGAGCTGCTGCCGGTGCAGAGGTTGTTGCTTGTTGTCGTTGTTCTCGTTGCCGGTGAAGAGGTATGAAAGGTTCATCTGGCTTCGTCGAAAGAGACTTTACAATTGTTGTGTCATTGATCGTTCCTAGACTGTGCAGATAGGAACTCGCATTTGTGTCAGCTTTAAATTTGCGAAGAATGCGCATGATGATCATTGGAAAAGGTAGTCTCTCTGACGGATGAGCTTGCTCCACATATCGTGCCATCCTTGACCAGATGATGTAGGAATGTTTAAGTTAGCTCCCATTGCTGCTGCGGGGTTTCCAAGTAGATAAAGAAATATCATTCTTTCCCACCGAAGAACCTTTGTGTTCATGTTTGGAAGAATATTGTAACAAACAATAGATTTAAGATGCGGTACTCTGGTCGTAGTTCTTTCGAGAAAACGGAGTTTCCTGTCGACCGAGTATCTGGAACACAGATTCCATCAACTACCACTCTCCAGGAGAAGGTGTTGAAAACTTGATTCTTCAGGTAATGAGTGCCATCGGCTCGGGCGTCCATCCCAAGTACTTCACCAATTAGCTGAGGCGTTACTTTGATTCTGACATTCTTGACTAAAGTTTGAAAATCCCGACGCCCGCTTTCCTGATCAACTAGATAGCAGGCATTCTGATAAAACATCTCACTGAGTGAAGACAATACCCAGTGGTCTCCGGGAAATTGCAAATGGAAGCAAGACCTCTCTGGTCAAACAAAGTCCCAAACGCTGAGAACGCTTCTTTAAGGCTTTTACATCAACATGCCTTTCTCCAATGCATTCTCTGTTTTCAAAATCCTTTATTCTAGCCGAGCTGACAAGTTCTTGTGGAGGTGCTTGCTGTGCTGGTTGCTCAATGGAGATTCCTTGTGCACTCCCTCTTTTTCTCGCACCAGTTTTTCTTTTTGTTCCACTGGACTTGGTTCCATTGGTGCTTTCCCTTTTTCAGCTGCAGTAGGTTTTGAAGCTTCAGCAGTTGCTTTCCCTTTGGAGACAATGGGAGCAGCTTGCTCAATTTCGATGTTATCCCAGTCGATCGACTCTGTCTCTGATTCAGTGTCGGAATCAACCTTAGTCTTCTTTGCTTTCTTAGCCTTCTTAGGCTTGGCAGTATCCTCTTATGTACCATAGCAGCAAGTAGGAAAACAATCCAAGTGATCACCATTTGCTAATGGTTTCTTGAGAAAGGAATCCTGTGAAGACCAACTCAAGAACACAAAAATTGTTAATTTTCAAAAATTGAAAAATTGTACCCAAACAATCATAATCATGTAGAGAGACTAAGAATCAAATTAGTTTTGCAAAAGGACTTTTAAAAATAGATCAATTGCATGATTTTCGAAAATCCTTATTATATGCCCTAAAACCGAAATTTTAGAAATCGAAGCCTAAAAATCCGTTAATCAGGAGAAAACCTAGCATATAATCAAAACTAATCTACCCAGAGTTCTTATTTCAAAAGAAATTTGATCAAAAACCATCCACAAACAAAGTTGATCCAAGAAATTCGTGCGTTTGAGGAGGAAAAGAGAAAAACGGTGAAAAACCGAGATTTTGATCAATAAAACTTACTTGGAATTGAAGAACTTGAGTTTGAAAGCTTCCAAGGAGGATGAAATCTAGAGAGAAGCGCTCTGGAAACTTTTGAACAAAAGATTGGAGTAAAAAAATCAAAACCCTTTTGTTCTTTATAAAACCCTAGCCGCGATCCGGATCCTCCGAGCTTGCGATCCGGATCGGCTACCCGCAGTGAGAAACTGCGTTCGGGATCCGGATCGGCAGGTCCAATCCGGATCGTCAGCCCGCAGAAGAAACCTGCGTTCGGGATCCGGATCACCTTGCCCGATCCGGATCGGCCCCAACTTTTTCTTTAGAAAAATTTCAGAGAAATTCAAGAAAACCAGAAAAAGATTGTAAGCACAAGTGTATCAACTTTAAACAAAAATCATCGTTTCATACAACAAGAATTAGATTATGCCAAATCTATCAATATATCCAAAATGAAACGAAAATTTACAAAAATTAAATCCTTAAAGTTGAACACCTTCAATTACATCTAACTTGATCTTATGAGTAATGCCTTTATCAAATCATCAATTCAGTAAAGAAAATGAAATACAAAGATCAATAGATGTTTGAAATCCCAAATAGGTAGATAATATTCTAGACAATCTGTTGAAGAGAGTGGCTCTTTGAGCATCTTTCTTTAAAATCCCACCTTATACCAACCTTGAAATTGACAGAGTCAAGTATTTCAACATGCATTTTACTTAATCAAAAATTTGAACAACCATGCTTGGTATACATGTGGTAGCTGCACACAGTACTCGGACGACCGAGATGTAGCTCTTTCCTCCATGTGGTGGTAGTTTTCACACTCCTCATTGGGATGTACCTCTTTCCACATCTTTTGAGCATTTTACATTATCTTTGACTCCTCCCTCAATTGGCTATCAATTATTTAAGATATAAAGTATTCAACCAAAATTGATCTCGATTTCATACTCGACTAAACAGTCAAATAAGATAATGACTATACAAGAGATCATTGAGAGAGAAATTGACTTTGATCACTTTAGAAGATGATTTAATTAACATAAACGATCATTGCAACAAAGAAATATTATGACTGGCAAAAGCATAATAAATTTCTAAATGTGTGAACAGATGCAATTAAAGTCAATTATGATCTATGCTCAATTAATGTCCTATGTACAAACATAGATAAAGAACAAAAACAAAACAAATACAAAACCTATCCTAAGCAAAGATTTCAAAAAGAAGATTATTTCAAGGAAAGCATCCCAATTGCTTTTCGTAAATGAATAAAACGTTTTTGATCCAAAGGTTTTGTTAGAATGTCAGCTAATTGATCCTCAGTTGAAATATATGAAAGTTGAAGAGTATTTGATTCAACTAGCTCTCTAAGAAAATGATATCTAAGTTCAATATGTTTTGTTCTAGAGTGCAACACAGGGTTTTTTAGAAATGTTAATTGCACTTGTGTTGTCACAAGAATTGTTACCGAAGATGCTGAAATGCGGAAGTCACTCAATACGCTTTTCATCCAAATGAGTTGAGTTGAGCAACTTTCCAGCTGAAATGTATTCCGCTTCGGCAGTCGAGAGTGCTATGCAATTCTGCTTTTTACTGTGCCATGCAACAAGGCAATGGCCAAGATAGAAGCATGCACCACTCGTGCTTTTCCGATCATCCACTGATCCTGCCCAATCGGCATCTGAGTATCCAACAATATCCAGACTTGTCCCATAGGATACCAAATTCCGAAATTAATTGATCCTTTGATGTACCGGATGATCCGTTTCACCGCTTTCAGGTGAACCTCCTTTGGTGCTGATTAATATCTCGCGCAAATCCCAACACTAAAGGATATATCCGGGCGACTAGCCGTGAGGTAAAGTAGACTTCCAATCATACTTCTATACAGTTTCTCGTCTACATTCTCACTATGTGATTCACTTCCAAGTCCCTTGTGGCTAGTTCCCATTGGAGTTGGAAAAACTTTACAGTTTTCTAGATCAAACTTTTGACCAACTCCAGTGCATACTTGGATTGACTCAAGTGAATACCTTCATCATTTTGTTTAATTTGCAATCCAAGAAAATAAGACAGTTCGCCCATCATGGACATCTCAAATTCGCTTTCCATGGTCTCCGCGAATTTAGAAGCATCATTATCTTTTGTTGCACCAAATACAATGTCATCGACATAGATTTGTGCTACAATGAAATTATTTTGATAATGCTTCACAAAGAGAGTCCTGTCAGCTCCCCCTCGAGTATAGCCCTTCTCCAAAAGGTGCTTTGTTAACCTTTCGTACCATGCTCGCGGTGCTTGTTTCAGACCGTAAAGAGCCTTTTTTCAAACGAAAAACATGGTTAGGTTGTTTATGATCTACAAAACCTTTCGGTTGAGCTACATAAACTTCCTCATTTAAAAACCCATTTAGAAATGCGCTCTTGACGTCCATTTGAAATAATTTGATTTTAAAATGACAAGCAATAGCAAACAATATACGAATGGACTCGAGTCTAGCTACAGGGGCGAAAGTTTCGTCAAAGTCTATACCTTCTACTTGAGAGTAGCCTTGAGCAACTAGTCGTGCCTTGTTCCTGATGATAGTACCATCTTCATCTTTCTTGTTCTTGAAGATCCATTTGGTACCTATCACATTATGTTGCTTTGGAGGCTTCGTTAATTCCCAGACTTTGTTTCGCTCAAATTGATGAAGCTCTTCCTGCATTGCTTTAATCCAGTAGTCATCCTGAAGAGCTTCATCTATTGTCTTTGGTTCGATTAAAGATACGTAGCAAGCAAATCCGCAAACCAACTGCCTTCGAGTTCTAACTCCTTCTTGTGGATCTCCAATGATGTTCGATTCCGGATGATCCTTGGAGATTCGTAGCGTTTGTTGAAACGGAGTACTCGGAGGTACACGAGATGATTCCTGCACATCAGATAAACTAGAAGAACCATTAGATGCATCATTAATATTGGAAGTGTTATTATGAGAAGATGCACTAGCAGGAGAATCATCATCTAGAGAGATATCGAGGGTAGATTTTTCAGATTCAAAATGAGAAGCTTCATCTACTTTAACATTTATAGATTCTACGATCGTCTTAGATTCAATGTTAAATACTCGATATGCTCTGCTATTCGTAGAATAACCCAAAAAGATCCCTTCATCACTTCGAGAGTCGAACTTTCCAAGATTTTCACGGTCACGTAAGATGTAACATCGACTCCCGAAGATACGAAAGTACTTGATATCCGGTTTTCTACTAAACCACAGCTCATATGGTGTATTCAAGGTTCCTGGGCGCAAATACACTCTGTTAATGACATAGACAGCGGTGTTCACAGCTTCAGCCCAAAAATGTAGCGGTAATTTCCGGCTATGAAGCATCACACGCGCCATCTCTTGAACAACCCTGTTTTTGCGCTCAACAACACCATTCTGCTGAGGTGTATAGGGTGCCGAGAATTCATGCTTAATGCCATTTGAAGTACAAAAGTCAATGAATTTTGAATTTATGAATTCTCCACCCCTATCACTTCTAACACGAATGATCTTTTCATTCTTTTCAATCATAATACGATGGCAAATCTCATGAAAAGAGTCAAACGTATCAGCTTTCTCTCTCAAAAATGCTACCCAAGAAAACCGAGAGAAATCATCAACCAATAAAAAGATGTACCATTTACCTCCCAAAGAAGGTTGACGGGTCGGCCCCATTAAGTCCATGTGCAAAAGTTCCAAGGGCCGTTTTGTACCAACGTGGTTCAAGTTCTTGTGTGCAGTCCTAGACTGTTTTCCCTTTTGACAGCCACCACACACAATGTTTTGTTTAAATAAAAGTTTTGGAATCCCCTTGACCACGTCCTTATTTGAAATCTTAGCAAGTTCCTTAAAATTTAAGTGACCTAGCCTTTCGTGCCAAAGAGTTTCATTATTCAAAGCGGCTAAGTTACAATTTTCAGAAAATTTATTAGGAACAACATAACAATTGTTTTCAGATCTAACCCCTTTTAGAAAGAAAGCATGGTCCTTATCAGTTACAACGCATTCAACCGATGAAAAGTTAACTGAAAAACCATTGTCGCAAAGTTGACTTATGCTTATGAGGTTAGTCTTAAGGCCATCAACAAATAAGACGTTTTTCAAAATCGGGCCATCTGGAATAGCTACCGTCCCTTTTCCAACAATTTTGGAAGATCGACCGTCTCCGAAAACAACGTGTCCTCCGGAGATTTTCTCAAGATTTTGAAAACTATTTTTGTCACCGGTCATGTGACGGGAACACCCGCTATCCAGATACCAAGACGAGCTATCATATGCATGCAAGGAAATATTGGAAACAAGACAAGGGAAAATTTCACCTTTGCGCACCCAAACCTTTTTGGAATGCGTCTGTAATGGTCGTGAAGTTTTGTGCCTAGGTGAAAGTGTCTTGTTAAAACGATTGTTGCTCCTTGATGAAGTCGTCTTGCGCGGTGAACTACCAAGTCTCTTTTCATTTGAAAAGTTTTGCTTTGATTTCCGGAAAGGAGCCTTTTTGGTAGTTGATGCAAGAGGTGCTTGAGATGAGCGTTCGACTCCCGTCTTGCAATATCTTCTTATGTGCCCTGAAACACCACAACGAAAACATACCTTAGATCTTGACGATCCCAAAGAGGATGAAGTAGGTTTGTTGTCGTTGTTTGTCTTGAATTCCGGTGTCGGAGGAGGAGATACCGACTGAGGCACAAAAACTGTCTCACTCGAACTTGGACTGTTTCCAGTTTGAGTGTATCCGAGGCCGAACCTATTTGATTGACCAAGACCAAGAAGTCTATCCAACTTACTCCTTCCTGAAGAGAATCGCTGTAAGTCATTCTTGAGTTGGAAAATGGTCTTTGTCATTTCCAGGTTATCCTGTTGAGCCTCGTTGTAGAGCTTTGAAAAGTGATTCGCGTTATCCACCAGATTTGTATGTTCCTTTTCAAGTTGCTCATTGGACTCTTGAAGGGAAGCATTTTCTTTTATCAGGTTTTCCCTTTCCACTTCAAGAGTGTTTGAGAGAGAAGTCGCTCTTTTTGCTTCTTCTTCGAGATCATGCAATCTCCCTCTCAAACTCTTGTTTTGCTTAGCCACTTTCTTTGAGTCCCTCAAAAGTCTGTGGTAGGCTAGAGCAAACTCTTCACCTTCCGAATCATCCGATTCATTGTCCATTGCATTCTTTTCAACAGTGGAGTTGGACAATGATTCAGACGTACTTGCCATAAAGCACATGAATGGTGAAGATGTGGACGCGTGGAATGCCGTGGAGCTCTTTTCTTCATCACTTGAAGACGACTCATTTGACGTTGAGTTGTCATCCCAAGTGACGACTTGCATCGCCTTCTTCTTTGTCGGATACTTGTTAGGACACTCCGTTGCAATGTGGCCGTAGCCTCGACATTTGAAGCATTGCAGTTGTCATTCTGAACTTTTCTTATCCTTTGAGAAGTTCTCTTGCTTTCTTGACTTGTAACTTGGAGTACCCTTGCCTTTGTTCCACTTTCCGAAGGATGGAGATTTACTTGAATTACCCCTTCGGAAGTTGCGGCGAAACTTCCTTGTCAAGAGAGCGAGCTGCTTCTCAAATTCCTCCATAGAAAGGTTCTCGTCATCGTCCGAGGAGGATGTATCCGCGTCTTCTTCCTTAGTTGTTTTGAACGCATAACCTGAAGACTTAGAAGTGGATGCTTTTCCAGAAGAATTGTTAGTATTGAAAGTCATTTCATAAGTTTGTAATGAACCAACTAATTCTTCTACACGTATTTCGTCCGGGTGTTTAATAGTTTCAATGGCAGTAACCTTTGGGCGAAATCGTTCAGGAAGAGTTCTTAAGATTTTTCTTACAATCTTAAATTCTGGAATCTTCTCTCCCAGATTAGCACATGAGTTTACGATGTCTTGCAATCGTGTATAGTAGTCCGTGAAAGATTCATTTTCTGCCATCAAAATAGAGTCAAACTTGCTCGTAAGCATCTGCAGTTTCTGAATCTTCACGAGGTTAGTTCCCTCATGTGTAACCTGGAGAACATCCCAGATTTCTTTCGCAGTCTCACATGCCGAGACGCGAGAGAATTCAGTTTGAGATAAGGCATTAAAAATAGCATTAATTCCCTTGCCATTGTAAGAAGATAACTCAAACTCTTCCTTGGTCCATTTCGACCTAGGTTTTAAGGTGTGAACATCAGAGATAAGTTCAGTTGGATTAGTCCATCCTGATTCAATTGAATGCCACACCCTTTCGTCGATGGAAGATAAAAAGGCTTTCATCCGTACTTTCCAGTACGCATAATTTGTTCCATCAAAGAAAGGGGGTCGATTGATGTTTCCACCTTCAACCATTGTTCACAACCCTATTCCCGCTCTGATACCACTTGTTGGGTCGTATATAATACGGATCTAAATAGGGGAAGAAACACCTAGAGGGGGGTGAATAGGTGTAAACGTATAAACACTCCAAAAATCGTTGCGATAAAACCCAATGCGGAAAATAAAATAACACGCAAGATTTTTACGTGGAAAACTCCATCACCGGAGTAAAAAACCACGGGACCGATAACACGGCAGAAATCCACTAGAATTAAAACACGTACAAGGTGATTTACCGTACACACTTACGACTCAACCTTTTCCATACGCTCCTAGAGGATCTTCTCCGCTCGCTCCAGACGCTTCTCGAATCCACGATCTGCGCCCAACGCCGAATCCACGGTGTCCAACGTCGAATCCACGACGTCCGACCGAATCCACGGTCTTCACCCAATAGCACCGTTCGAATCCACGAACGTGCCTCGCTCCGAATCCACGAGAGCGGTTGAACCTTGAATCCACAAGGACACGCGAATCCACGCGCCGATTTTGGGGTAATCGTTGTTTTGGGTGGTGATGATCCGCCGAATACTTAGATCAAAGATAGATCGGAAATACCATCTAAGTATTCATTAGTTTGATTCAACTCAGGATGTGAGTATGAAAACCTAGAATCAAACTAATCAATATAGATGAAGAAACATAGAGTATTCTCTAATGATTTCCTTTCTTCTCTATATGTGGATCTATAGCCGTATAAGATGATATATGAAAATGACGGCTATGTGGATTCACCCTAGAAAAGGAGTCATAGGGTGTATTTATAGGTTAGAAACCCTAGGAAGGAGATAAGAATCAAAAACCTGCCATTTCTGGATTTTTACGGACGGCGATCCGGATCGTGATAACTAGGATCCGGATCGTCATAACAAAACAGCCAATTCCAGAAAAACGAAGGTTCGGGATCCGGATCATGTGACTACGATCCGGATCGTTCATACAGTTCACCAAACATCAACGTTCGGGATCCGGATTGCGAAGCAAGATCCGGATCGTTCAAGGTAGATGGTAAACTCAACGTTCGGGATCCGGATCAAGAGACTACGATTCGGATTGCGACGATGTATGAACGAACCACCTTCGGGATCCGGATCGAACAACCTGATCCGGATCCTGAACATGTCCCAAGTCCAGTTTTTGATTTTTATGCAATGAAAGATTCTTCCAAGTGTTTCTACACTACAAGAAGTATTCGGATCACACAAATTCTTTAGTTAAACATACCTGATCCTTTTGAATTCTTCTTTCTTGAGATTGAGTTAAATGATCCAACTTTCTTCACCTTCAATCTTCAAGACTTGAGACTTTCACGAAACTACGCCAACTCAAATTCCGTAACACCCTAGGCTTGTGGTTGGACATTAGGATGACTACATGAGAGTCGTGACTTATAGCGAGAGTCTTGATTGAGTTTTACCTCTCCCAAGAGATGGGATGAGTGTTTGGTATGTTTATTCTCCTAATCGATTATGTTGGTTGCAGACAACATAATGCTATGGAATGGATGACATGTCTTAGACTTTCGCTGGATTGGGTCGTATGGTTGTTGTGTCCAGACGTTTGTAGTTGTGCAGTGGGTTGCGATACCCCTGAGACGTCCTGTTGTGAAAAGGACACACCCCGCCCTGGCTGAGTACCAGGAGGGCGTATTCCCTGGCTGAGTTACCAGGAGGGCGTATTCCCTGGCTGAGTTACCAGGAGGGCGTTTTCCCTGGCTGAGTTACCAGGAGGGCATTTTTCCCTGGCTGAGTTACCAGGAGGGCGTTTTCCCTGGCTGAGTTACCAGGAGGGCGTTTTCCCTGGCTGAGTTACCAGGAGGGCATTTTTCCCTGGCTGAGTTACCAGGAGGGCATTTTTCCCTGGCTGAGTTACCAGGAGGGCATTTTTCCCTGGCTGAGTTACCAGGAGGGCGTTTTCCCTGGCTGAGTTACCAGGAGGGCGTTTTCCCTGGCTGAGTTACCAGGAGGGCGTATTCCCTGGCTGAGTTACCAGGAGGGCGTTTTCCCTGGCTGAGTTACCAGGAGGGCGTTTTCCCTGGCCGAGCTACCAGATGGATAATTATCACTGGCCGAGTTACCAATGGATAATTATCACTGGCCGAGTTACCAGATGGATAATTATCACTGGCCGAGTTACCAGAAGGATAATTATCACTGGCCGAGTTACCAGATGGATAATTATCACTGGCCGAGCTACCAGGTGGATAATTATCACTGGCCGAGTTACCAGATGGATAATTATCACTGGCCGAGTTACCAGATGGATAATTATCACTGGCCGAGTTACCAGATGGATAATTATCACTTGCCGAGTTACCAGATGGATAATTATCACTGGCCGAGTTACCAGGAGGACATTTTGCCGTAGCCGAGTTACCAGCAGGATACTTTCCACTGGCCGAGCTACCAGATGGGTACATAGCCCTGGTCGAGTTACCAGGTGATTGCTTTACTGAGACCGAGATGGTCTGACTGGACGCCGAGATTTGGGGGCATCGAGTTCGTCCTGTTGGACTACTAGGAGCTCGGTTGTTGACTTGGAACCAGTTTCGTGCTTTGCGGCTCAGGACCTTCTTTCCTGCCAGTGTAAGCAGAAACTGGAAGGGGATCTTAGACTCCTGCAGCAGGGGAGTCGACCTCTTTTGGAATTTGTTCGCGAGTTTGGCGATTGTCGAGCCGTGTACCCCATGTCGCCTGGATGAGGCCCAGGAGGTTGAGCTAGTTGAGAAAGGACTGCATCGGAATATCTATCACTTGAGGTATTCTCGGCGAGTGCCGACGTTAGATGCAGCTATTGAGCATGCTTAGCGGGTTGACCGAGGATCAGTGATCATGTCAGAGATAGACGGAGCGCCAGGGACCAGCTCCGGGGAGAGGCATCCAGTGCCGCCTGAGTTTGGACAGTCGAGAAGATCGAGACCCCGGGGCCGCCACGATCCCAGTCTGAGGGTCGTGAGTCTCAGAGGAGACAGAGACCAGGAGGTTTTCCGCGGCCGATGTATCAGCAGCAGCAGCGGGATGACTGTGTCCTTGGCGGTGGGCTGCATTCTGCGCCGTAGTGTGACCACAGGCAGGGCACAGATCATGGTCTTGTCCTAAAGCGGGGTCATCAGTCACATTGGCAGCTTCGGCTTCTCCTCCTCCGCTCTTCCAGACAGGCGGAGTTTCGACGGGTTGGCCAGATAGTTAAGGCCACTTCTTCGCGGCAGTCCGACGGACGACCACCCCGAGCGAGAGCGTCTATGTCGCACAGGATGAGGATTCGGGGGCAGCTAGCCACGTGGTGGCAGATATTAATCTTATCTCCCCTACACGCACTCGAGCGTTATTTGTTACCTGAGCATTGCATTCTTTTCTTCTGTAGGGCATTTGCATTGATGTATGGGCTAGAAATAGGACCCTTAGCTTGTGCTCGTGAGGTTCAGATACCTGATCACGTGTTGCACATAGATGGGTGTTATTGGTCCTGCCCAGTGCAGTTGGGGCCCTAGTTTTTGCCTGTTGATCTTTTGGCCCTTCCTCAGCTCCGGAACTTCGAAGTAGTGTTGGTTATAGTACTGTGAGGATCTGAGGCCTTGATGCTTGAGAGTACCACACCGTTGATACACGGTGGTGTTACCACACCGTTGATACACGGTGATGATGCCACGCCGTTGATACACGGTGGTGATACCACACCGTTGATACACGGTGGTGATGCCACGCCGTTGATACACGGTGATGATGCCACACCGTTGATACACGGTGGTGATGCCACGCCGTTGATACACGGTGGTGATGCCACGCCGTTGATACACGGTGATGATGCCACACCGTTGATACACGGTGGTGATGCCACGCCGTTGATACATGGTGGTGATGCCACGCCGTTGATACACGGTGGTGATACCACGCCGTTGATACACGGTGGTGATGCCACACCGTTGATACACGGTGGTGATGCCACGCCGTTGGTGCACGGCAGTGATGCCACGCTGTTGGTGCACGGCAGTGATGCCACGTTGTAGGTACACAACGGTGAGAGTTTTTGGATGATTCGGACTTTTGACCGCGAGTTTTGGGCATCAGCTTTATGATCGCCTTGCGAGCCAGTTTTCAGTCCCGTTCACCGACGGTTTGGTCCCCGTCAGGGTGTTCTTTGTGAGTTGAGGGATCGACTTCGACCCGTGGGTCCGTTGGGGTCATGTTAGCATGTTGAGCGACCAACTGTGGCACGAGATTGTGTCTCTTGAGGATCCCTTTTAAGGGTAGCCTGCAGTTGAGTAGTCCACTCGGGTGGTTTTGGATCGGGAAGTGACCGAGTGAAGACCCCAACTTATTGGATTTCCCTTCCTTATTGGACGAGTCTGCGGGTATGCTTCGGGTCGTCTTGTTGAGGGTGGCACCATGTTGTGGTTTGGTGCGTATTACACTTGTGGTTATTTCAGTTTTTCCCCCAGCCTTTTAATGGAGCCATTGGTTTTTCACGTCTCAGCTCAGTAGTGATGTGTTTTTCCTCGCCCGTGATTACTTGCCCCTTTGAGATCTGTGATTATTGGAGTACGAGGGACGCCCGTTGCAATTTCTGGCTCAGAGATGAGAGAATTGCACATCGGGTAATACCGTACTTATTGTTGTTGTTGCGGAGTAATCACGAGGAGCGAGCGGGGGAGCTGGAGGCGTATTGTTAGATACCTAGCAGTGGTATTCTTGACTCCTGATGGGCTTGATCTAGTTTCGAGGATGAAACTTTCTTTTAGTGGGGGAGGATGTGAGGTCCCGGAATCCCCCGCGCAGGGTTGCTGGTTGTTGGGCAGCTTTCGGTCGCCGTTGGGGGTGTTGGTGCGCGTGTTGGGGGCCCAGAAATGGATTTGTGATGCAATTTGGGATTTGCTTGCATCACTGGAGGCCTGCGTGGGTTGCGCGCAATTTGGACACAAGTGGTGGACTTCGGGCTTTAATTGAGACCCCGTGGGAAGTTGGAGGACCCGTCGGGTGGTCAGAAGTGATTTCGCGCGATTCAGATGTCAAAATTAGACTCCGGGTGAAGTCCGGATAAAAGTTTACCTCTCCGGTCGCCTTCGGGAATTTTTAGAGTTGGAATTTGGCAAATCGGACTTTAAAAATGGACCCGGCGCGAAAATCGGATCGAGTGGGCATTCGGCAAATTTTCGGGTGAGAATTTGGAGAAATGGACATTGTTTTTGGATTCAGCGCGCGAAATCGCTAAGGATGGACTATTTATTTGTTGGATTTGGAGTCCGGTAGACGTGCGCGTTTTTCGAGGCATCGCGGCACGTTTTTCGAGGTGGCGTGTGGATCCCGAAGCAGCTTTTGGCGGCACGGATCCCGAGGGCACGGCAGGCGTACGGTCGCGACAGGGGCCACGCGGGCGCGCAGCGCGGAATGCGCAGGGGCCGCCACGTGGCGGCCCCCCGTTGGCGCCCGCGCGGGCGCGGGGGCACGCGCGCCCGTGTAACGGGCGCGTGTCCCGCGCCTGCGCGTGGTGCGGTGCAACGCGCCCGTGTGGCGGGCGCGTTGCCGCGCGCCACGTGGCGCCCGGGCGCGTGCGTGAACCCGGCGCACGCGCCCGGTTGTGGACCGGCCGGTTGGGGGGCTCCCATTGGTGGCCGCCGTGCACCGAGCCTGTGGACCCGCCCCGTGAACCACCTTCTCTCTCCCTCCTTTTCTTCTTCTTCTTCCTCCCCGCACCGCATTTTCTCCCTTTCTTTCTTTCTTCTGCACCCGAGAGCGAGAGGGAGTGAGGGAGGGGGATTGCGTGAGGTGCGGCGGCGCGTCGTGGACCTCGTTTTGCGTGCGAGGTCGCCCGGCGGAGCGTTTCGGCGACGGCGGCGCTAACGGGTAGGTCCCGTGTGTTGGTTTTACTGTATTTTTGTGCAGTTTTCGGGGCGACCTTCTGGACTGTAATTAACCCTCTTGCTCTTTTCTGTGTCCGGCACCGTGCACCGTTTTGCGTGCGGACTCCGGCACCGTGCACCGTTTTGCGTGCGGACTCCGTTTTGCGTGCGATTTCCGGCACCGTGCACCGTTTTGCGTGCGGATTCCGGCGCCGTGCACCGTTTCGCGTGCGGACTTCGTTTTGCGTGCGGACTCCGGCACCGTGCACCGTTTTGCGTGCGGACTCCGGCACCGTGCACCGTTTTGCGTGCGGACTCCGTTTTGCGTGCGGTTTCTGGCACCGTGCACCGTTTTGCGTGCGGATTCCGGTGCCGTGCACCGTTTCGCGTGCAGACTCCGTTTTTGGTGCGGACTCCGGCAGCGTGCTCCGTTTTGCGTGCGGACTCCGGCGGCGTGCTCCGTTTTGCGTGCGGACTCCGACGGCGTGTCCCGTTTTACGTGCGGATCGCGTGGAGGCCAATTGCAAGTGTCTACGAGCAATTGGTGGCAAATCGAGGTGGGTGGCCTTATCTCCAAGTTTTATGGACTGTACAGTATTTCTACTGATGTAGGATTATGCATGATAGTTTATTTCATTGTGTAGTATGCTAGATTGTAGGAATTGTTATTCCTTTTATTATCTGTTGATACAGCTATCTTGGAACTTGACCTAGCACCCCCGTCATATGTTGCATGTGTAACCAGACCAGTAGAAAACCCTCACTTGGGCTAGGGTTAATTATGTTTAGACACCCACACTGTTTTGCTATCCCTGGACATAGTGTTATCCTCGCCCGGGTAGTGGGCCGAGAGGTCGGGATTTTCTTTTAGTGTGGGATGCGTTTGCACTCGTGCTTGGGAGCAGAGTTGTCACGCCCCGGGGGTTCGAATCGCGCGGAAGAGGAGCCACCGATGCCCCTGATTCAGCCATATATTTTTTTTTTGTAAAACATTACTCCCCGGCGCGTGCACAGACCCGCCGCATACACAAATTCGCTCTGCAAATGAGCAGAGGCCCCTTTGTATATGCACGGCGTCTCAACTACAAAGTGTCTCACAAGGCGTAGTACATACAATCTCTAACCACATCAGTTGGGGTCTCGTACACATACAACCAAACAATTCACGTGACATTCTAGCATTCACTTAGAGCATAGAGGCCGGTGTTTTGAAAGGATAAATAATCACAAGGTTTTGAAAGCGGCATCCACACGATGCCCTCGTTTGTGAAAACAGTTCGTAAACACATAAATCCCACAAGGTTTATAAAGCTTGGTGCCCACACGACACCCACGTTTTAAAAATAGTTTTCGCAAACGGTTTTCTTTGTTTTTCATCGTTCAAAACGGCCAAGTAAGAGAGAACGTAGTATTCATTCAATTATTCAAAAAGAAAGGAAAGAAAAGGGCAACATCCACTTCGACCCCACGGGGGTGTCGCAATCCACAACTAGCTACCATGAATAATAAAAGAAAAGGGAAAGAAGAGTCACTGTATCTGAAGTCACCCATAAATCAGATCAGCACCCTAACGTCCTCACCGGCGCCCTAGCACTCGCCCCCTGGACGAACCTGTCACGAAGTGGGAAGTCAGTGACTAGAAATAGCATGATAAGCGTAGTAAACAAAGATAAGGCAAACCACAAACACCGGAGCAACTATCCCTCCCATGCACCTTCCACCTTAACCACACCCTGTATCATTACGACATCGGGCACCTTCCCCGATGCCCACCGCCGAGCACCTGCCTCACAAAGCAACATCGGGCACCTTCCCCGATGCCCACCGCCGAGCACCTGCCTCGGCCGCCGAGCACCTGCCTCGACGTCACCGCTCACACCCCCACCCATGGGTGCCCCCATTCCTAACGCCACCTCCGCGTGGGGTACACGGGTCAACGTACCACTTTTCCGGAAAAGCACACCCTTGCGGTGGCCAAACCGCGGGTGTGCGTGTAGAAAATTTGAGCCTCAGATTGACATTGAGTATCATAACATAACATAACAGGGTTAGTGCATAAACAGAAGGAGACTGACAATTCCACCTTGCCCCAACATGCTATTTCTAACAGTTAAACCCCATTCCCGAAACCCCCGGGAACGTACCCACCTTGTGTGCGTCGTCCTGCGTTCGTCCGTCCGCGTCTGTGCTCCAGTCGCCCACAGCGTCCCGCACTCCTGAAGGAACATAGGCAAATCGAGACTTAGAAGTCCGAAACTTACAACGACTCCCTACAGCGTGCGGCGGAGTTCTTCGCACGGCACCGGCCCGTGCGACGAACACCCCTGCCAGGCGCAGCCCCGCGCGGCACCAGCCCGCGCGGCGCCCCTCCTGCGGGCGGCCCCGCGCGGCCGAGCGCCGCGCGGGCGCGCGGCCCCGCGGTGCGGGGCGACCCCGCGCAGGCACCAGCCCGCGCGGGGCGCCCCTCCTGCGGGCGGCCCGCGCTGGCCGAGCGCCGCCGCGCGGGCGCGCTGCCCGCGGTGCGGGGCGACCCCGAGCGGCACAGCCCGCGCGGCGCCCCTCCTGCGGGCGGCCCCGCGCGGCCGAGCGCCGCGTGGGCGCGTGCCGCGGTGCGGGGCGACCCCGCGGCGGCACCAGCCCGCGCGGGCGCCCCTCCTGCGGGCGGCCCCGCGCGGCCGAGTGCCGCGCGGCGCGCTGCCCGCGGTGCGGGGCGGCCCCGCGCGGCACCAGCCCGCGCGGGCGCCCCTCCTGCGGGGCGGCCCCCGAGCGGCCGCCGAGCGCCGCGTGGCGGCCCCGCGCGGCACCAGCCGCGCGGGCGCCCCCCTCCTCGCGGCGGCCCCGCGCGGCCGAGCGCCGCGCGGGCGCGCGGCCCGCGGTGCGGGGCGGCCCCGCGCGGCACCAGCCCGCGCGGGCGCCCCCTCCTGCGGGCGGCCCCCGCGCGGCCGAGCGCCGCGCGGGTGCGCGGCCCGCGGTGCGGGGCGGCCCCGCGCGCACCAGCCCGCGCGGGCGCCCCCTCCTGCGGGCGGCCCCGCGCGGCCGAGCGCCGCGCGGCGCGCGCGGCCCGCGGTGCGGGGCGGCCCGCCGGCCGTGCGCCGCGCGGGCGCGTGGCCCGCGGTGCGGGGCGGCCCCGCGCGGCACCACCCCGCGCGGGCGCCCCTCCTGCGGGCGGCCCCGCGCGGCCGAGCGCCGCGCGGGGCGCGCGGCCCGCGGTGCGCGACGGCGCCGGGCCTCCTCCCTCCTCGTGACCAACAAAGAAAGAAAGAGGGAGATTCCCCCGAACGAAACGCGTCCGACTCACCTTGATGTGCGAAAGAGGAGGAAGAGAGGGATCGTCCGCTTGCCTCCACCGGTCCACCCTTGCGGTGTGCTTGGTTTCTCTTTGCCGGCGGCTACGAGGGAGGAAGAAAAAGAAAAAGAGGCGGCCACCAAAAGAAAAATAAGAGGAACCCTAATCCTCTTTCCCTCACGGACATATATATACTAAGAGAATTAGGGTTTACCTTAAAAGGTGTGCGGCTGCCAAACACGGATCCCGAGGCGTCTGGGGGACCCCAACTTCGAGAATTAATTCTGGTCAGACCGGGAGTCGGAAAAATAAACCGATCGCGCCCACGCGCTCCGTTCCGCGAGCTCTACCGCCTAAAATTATTTGCGGGCCCCGACGGTCTGTCCGGAAAAATGCCAAAAATGAGGCCCCCGGTCAGGCATTACAAGAAGAGGGTGACCAGAAGGGTTAAGGAAAAGCCGGGTCTTACACCACTTACCGCTAAAAACAAGTTTCGTCCCCGAAACTTAATCTTCCCCAGCGCGAACAGGTCCGGGTAGCACTCCCTCATCTTTGACTCGGGTTCCCAAGTTGCCTCACGCTCTTCTTGATTGCTCCAAAGCACCTTTACGTAGGGAATCGTCCGACTACGCAGCTTTTGGTCCTCCGGGCTAGGATCCGCACTGGTACTCCGCGAAACTTAGATCCTCCTTGAGTTCAATCGCGGAGGCGTCAAGCACTCGCGATGGGTCGGGGAGTATTTCCGAAGCATGGATACGTGGAACACATCATGAACGCGTCAAGGTTCGGCGGTAGGGCGAGGCGTAGGCTACCGGCCGATGCGCTCCAGAATCTCAAACGGCCCTATGTACCGCGGGCTCAGCTTGCCCCTCAACCCAAACCGCTTCACCCCCTTCGACGGCGACCACCCGCAGTAACACGTGCTCTCCCACCTGGAATTCCAAGTCGCGACGTCTCTGTCGCGTAACTCTTTTGCCGGCTCTGGGCGGGTCGCCAAACGTCGCCTGATGAGCGCACCCTTTCCCTGTCTCGGCCACTAGGTCCGGCCCCAAAAACTTTCTCTCCCCCAGATCGTCCCAGCAATCGGGGATCTACAGCGTCTGCCGTACAACGCTTCGTACGGCGCCATCTTAATGTTCGCTTGGTAGCTGTTGTTATAAGCGAACTCTGCAAGGGGTAGGTAGCGCGACCATCCGTCTCCCAAATCCAGCACGCACGCCCGAAGCATGTCTCGAGTATCTGGATCACCCGCTCGGATTGCCCGTCCGTCTGGGGGTGAAAGGCTGAGCTGCT